>OY811973.1:12532039-12694526 GCA_963681505.1 Eunapius fragilis | reverse complement strand
CCCCCCCCCCCCCCTTGTCTACCGCCTTGTATTGACTATTAGACATAGGAATAAACAACCTGATTATTTTAGTTACTCGCGATCATGTCCGAAAAAAAAGGAACGAGCTCGACCCACTGTCTTTGATGCATGTGTATAGCGTGCCTCAACCACAAGACATGCTAATGTAGAAAAACGTGTACCTTCACCCAAATGATCATTTTGTTGTAAACTATGCAAATATCGGAGCAGAATCCACTAGCGACAACATTTTGTTTGAGGCAGTTGCGCACTTTTTGTTGACGTTGGTATCATGGACCGCGTGTTAGTATTATATTTAAATTTTTTTATCAAGCAATCGCTGTCTACGCGTAGACGATTGTATCGGAAGTTAGAAATCGGAATAGAAACTTCCATATAAGATTTGACCCCGACTATGAACTCATTAAAAATACGCGACCCGTCTCTAACAAGCACAGGGGAAAAAAAGCGTCGAATCATTTAGAAACCTTGGTGTGATTGAACAGAGAATCACGCAAAAATCATACGCTTTATTGATTTTTGTGTGATTGTTCAATCAGATCACACAAAGATTTCTAAATGATTCGACGCTTTTTTTTCCCTGTGAAGACTCCCGACGATCGGATCGTTTAGCAATCGAACTAGAAGTCAAAAATGAGCAGTTTCATCTTTGTTTTATGTCACAGAACCGCGCGGTTGTAGAGATCAAAAGGGTACTGCCCGTCCTCGTACCCAGTCCCGGAACGTGGTCTTCTTCTTGTTGGCATAACTCGGGATAGGAACGCTTTGAAAATTTCACCAATAGCTTCAGAATAGGCTGGAAGAGCCGCTTTCATATAAAATAGTCGATGTTATATTTTGGTAAACAATCGACTATACGGTCTATGTAAGACGCATAATTAAGACGTAATTTTAGATATCTAAAAATAAATGTTTGTATAATTGGCGAACAACTAGAGTAAACGCTTTGGTGCTTCAATCGTCGTTTGGTTTAACTTCTTTTGTTAGTGAAGTTGTTTTTCTCAAAATGCCTTCACGTCAGGAAAAGAAACGAGCGAAATGACGTGCAAAATACCATAGATATTTAACCAAGAGGATTGGAAACTGATCGTTATCGCCATTGAGTCTATTGTAAGCATTGCGGGCAGCCTAATTACTAATTAACACGTCCACCCATTTTTGGGAGAAGGGCTGTTGTGTTGTTTTTGGATTACTGCAACTACAGGGAACGTTTGGAAAGAACGGTACAAGTATAACCATATATTGTGTGGTAAAACGGGGATTTCATGTTTAAACAAAACTTTAGGCTCTCCGCTTCGAAATTTTTTTTAACACGCGGTTTACGACAGATGGTGGGAAATCTTGATTATTTTGGAGATATTCCTAAAATGAATAATTCCCTCCTAGTAGAGTTGCACGTTTTTTCTTGCAGTATTTCCTATATAAAGCATTTTGATACTCAGTACATACTTACGACTGCCCTATGAAAAATCCCCAGGTTTTATACAGGCTCGTATTTTCGAACAACTCCACAAACATGCCGTACCAGGGACTCGCCAATTCCTGGTAGATTTCACTACTTATACCATTATATTCATCGCTTCTCTGTTTGCATCGACATATTAAGTGAAGTGTATCGGCGCGGTAAGCATAACGGACCACGCCCATCTTTGGATTCCTTTCGGCGATTATAGAATAATGGAATTGTTTTGCTTACTCTTCACGCAAATACATAAAATGCCAATGGAATATTGGCTAGCAATGCATATAAATACACAAGTGGGCATGTCAAATTGTCAATATCAGCATGTACAATTACACAGTTTTAAGCATGCACGCTTTTACTCGTTCAATAAGCTCTGGCTAGTTTCCAGTTTTATTTGCATTGTGCTCAGCAAGATAACTCTGAAGCTGAGGCTTCAACCATTTGAGCAGTGGTTTGCTCCAGTCAAATGTGATGTGTGACACCTGCTTCTTTTGAGGTTTGTCATTGCTGAGATCCATCTCTAGGTGACCCCTTCGTTTCTTCCTCTTTGCTGACCCATCAGGCACATCCTTAGATTGCCCAATGGCCTGTTAGGATGTCCATACTTGCCCAACAACAGGCACCTCAGCTAACCGAATTCTTACTGCCATCTGTTCGTCAGTTAGGCGTACAATGACTGGTTCTGCAGAAACCTTGGCACGACTAGCTATTCCTTCTTGCCAACAGTGAGCAATATATATTGCTGTACCCTGCTGCTGAATTTTGGATGCATGGCCTTACGTACTTGGCCCCATCAAACTTGAAAATTACATGAGAATGTAGTATATGGTGAAGTGTGTTGCGAAGAGAATAAGGTTGACATATTAGAAATACAACTTGACAAAGTGAAATCCCTTGAGGCAAGGATTGTATCTGCATAGCGCATGGCTACACTGAGAGCATCTTTGGATAGGTATGTGCCACAACATGCATGTTTATTTAGAAACACCTCTGATTTAAATGCAAAATAGTACGTCCATGTATTACACTGGGGATATATTTTCTTGACCTCACCCAGCTTCAAAGCAGCATCTTCTTTCTTCTTCTCTCGCTTCTGCTCACTTCTGCTCTTATTATTCCTCTTCTGACATGTAAAATGACATTGGGCCTTAATTAATACAGTCATGTCACTATGCAGATCACTGCTCATGACAACAGTCACACCAGTAAAATTAACACCAGCTTGTTGAAAGGGGTTCACATCCATTGATGCTGGCTGGATTACTGGTATGGTCATAGTCTTAGAGGGAATATCCTGTCCCATGTTTCGAAACAAATTCAGTGTTGTGACCTGCTGCTCAATGTTACTAATGACACTGGTTGATGTAGTGTATTCAGAAGCATAAAAGGCAGCAATCCCTGAAATGGTCTTGAGAGTTGCTGTGCGAAATGGAACCTTGAAATCTGGTTTCAAGAGCAATACTGTGGTATTTTTTTTAGCTTTGCTGTAAGAGCAGCAACCAGTTGTCTAGGAGTTGACACATTCCTTCCACCACTGCCTTCACTAATGTACGCATTAACCCTAGCCTGCTGGTGTGAGAAGTGTGTGTCACACACATCTTTCTCTGTACCTTCTTCATTGTGGTAGTATCCAATGCACTCGAGACCTGCAGCCTTAGCTACTAAAAAGCTGTGTGGTCACATTGCCGCCAAAGGTCTTGGCATTATCACTCTGCAAAATTACCTTTCTGACATGGGGAAAGTGCTGCCATAGTACATGAAAAGTTGCCTCAAGGCATTGACAAAGCAACTGACGAATCTGCCTTTTCGTCACCATCAACAATACTGTCAAAAAAATGCAGAAAACATTCATTACCAGTGTCGCTTCTTGTTGCACTGACATCTTTATTTTTGGTTTTCCCATCATTCATTCCTTCTTCATGATCATTCTCATCATCCAACACCACTTCTTCAATCTCCTCATCAGATGTAACTTCTTCATTCTCATCATCCAATGCCACTTCGTCATTCTCATCATCCAACACCACTTCCAATTCTTCATTCTCATCATCCATTGCTGTCATATCATCACTATGCATTTCTTCATGTATGTATTCATCTTCCACTGCATCATTCATGAATGTATGGGTAACATTGTGGTCCTCTTCAATGTTCCCGTAACTCTTGGCACCTATGTAGGAGCGTCCACAACCTGTACTGTGCTGCTGCTTTATATATGCTGTTGCACAAAACCACAACATACCTTTTTTGCCATAGTAGGTAGCGCCTCCTTCCTGAAATCGTTTGGAAAGAAACTTCTGTTTAAAGTCAAACACTACATTCATAGTGTCTCCACCAAGACTATTCCTCTCTAGGTTCATAAGATGGTGTTGCTGAACGTTCTGCACCACGTATGCCATATAACGAAATGTACGACGCTCACAGTGATGGATGGTGAGTAGTAGATCAGACAACAATGTGGTTTCAGCTGCAGTCTCCTCAAATTTGGCCATAGCGATTTGACGCGACTTGTCATAAAATAGATATGGACCACGGCATGCACTGCACTCCAAGAATCCAATCGTCCTGTGATCTGTCCTTGGAGCATGATCTTTAGCAAGATCAAGTGTGTGGGATGGAGTGTGAGAAGTAGCACCTGTGCCAGTACAACCATGGATTTCAGAACAAGCATTTAGGCGGGCCTTAACTCTGCCTATCAAAGCTTGCTGCTTATCAGATCTATCAAAGTCATCTGGATATTCAGTCATGGCATGCAATTCATTGTACTGATGGAATTGTAGCTGCTCTTGAAGAGAGATGGTATGCTCTGACTGTTCCATACTATATACCAACTGCCTCATACTGGGCCTTTACACCGTCATTTACATGCTGAGCGTAACCATACGAGAGAAAGTCAAACATTCCTCTCATAGAGAAGCTCATCTGACTCTGCACAGTATGTCCTGACATTAGTATTTAGATTACTATATCCAATAATGCAAAGTTATCAGTGCGATAATTCACCTTGACATAGTCAACACCAGCCCTTGCATCCTGCTTTTTGCCACCACCTGTGATATGTTGCACAATTTTACGGAATAGGGATTTACCAACTAACTTTTGGTCAATCTGTACTTCCACAGTCTCCAAGTAACTACGGTACATTGTGGCAATATCGTACTTCAAAACAAGGGACTTAATTTCAGAAATGTATTGTAGTTCACTGAATCGCTTGTTCTTCTGCTTTAGCTTACAGGCAACCCATGCCAGCCGGGTCACATTTTCATCCGAGTAGACAAAATCCACCAGACATTTAATGGCACTGTCCTTGATACGAGAAAGTGATTTGGAGTACTGCTATAAGGGAAGACCATGGTGTTAGTACTCAGCATCTAATTGGGCCTGAAATTTAAGTTCAGCAACCAATGATTCTTTCATATTGAGATGCTCAAGCCAGAATTTGGTCGGCAAATTACCGAGAGGAGCCAGAAGGTGCCTTGCTCCCAGATATGGAACGAATTTCTCATACTTAATGGCTTTGATGATGTTTGCTGTAACATGGGAATGGGAACTTGATCCTATGACAGTTTCACCTGCAGCATTGGCATCTGCTTCATTTTTATCTTGAGCCTCGGCACCTGGTATACAAAATATTTTCTTTAATACCTTGTCATCAGGTAGGCTCCAGGCAGGGAGCAACTTGACCCATCCCTTCACACCCTTCCAGAATATGGATTAAATCCTCCTGAAACCATCAGCAGTCAAGCCTTCCTTAACTCTAGCGCTTTTCGATGGTCAACACTTGGCATACGGCTTATTTCAGAATTACGCTTCAGTACCTATAGCAGACTAAGAACATGGCAAATGAAATCCCGACTTCCATAATTGCTGTGTGATATGATAGCAATACTAGGAACATCAGCAATGATAGCGGCATCAGAAGTGATATTTGCGGGAACAGTTGTGTCAGCAAGAACAACTGTTACGTTGCAGCAGCGGGAAGTTCAGGAACAGTAGCCCTAGCAGGAACATCAGCGGGAACAGTAGCCCTGGCAGGAACATCAGCGAGAACAGTAGAACTAGTAGGAACATCAGCGGGAACAGTAGAACTAGTAGGAACATCAGTGGGAACAGTAGCGCTACCAGGAACATCAGCGAGAAAAGTAGTACTAGCAGGAACATCAGCGGGAACAGTAGCCCTGGCAGGAACATTAGCGGGGACAGTATCACTAGCAGAAACATCAGTGGGAACAATAGAAGATGCAGGGGCGGATCCAGAATTTTTTTGCGAGGGGGGGGGGAGGGGCAAAGGAGAGGGGCTTTAATAATCATGGTTTGGGCGTGGCTACGAAATATTGCGCATAAGAGAGGAAGATGTACCCGGGGTCTGGGGCTTCGCCCCAGCCGCTTTTTTGCTGTTATCATGTTACTTCGGCATGATTTAAATCATCAGCGCGACATAAGACACCGCCCCTTGTAGCTATGAATATTTAATTTCTAACTTGGCGGGAGGAGTATACCCCCGCCACCCCCCCCCCCTCCCCCCCCCCCCCCCCCCCCACCCCCCTGGATCCGCCACTGAGATGTGCTGACATGAACAGCAGGAGCGCTATGATGATGATGATGCCGGGTCTGTTCAGCTACTGGTCGCAGCCGTACATCAGTTTGTGGAGGGCGTCCCGCAGGTTTTTCGTCGACAGCTACAGCAATCATGGCATACACCGGACTTACATTTTCTGCAAGCTCCATTTCTATGTTTACCTTTTGCTGCAGAACATCCCTAATTGTAAGTGAAAATGTTTTACTTTCCAATCACGGTTAATAAGTTAAACACATTCATTTGCCGACGATCGCTCTCAGGGGAACTGAAAGATGTAGTATCTCCTGAATGGCGACTTTTCTAATTGTCCTTTGCTAATGCATAACCTTTTTACTTATTTATTATGCTAAAAAAAGCTTTGATGAGCAACGAAACCAATAATAAAGAACTGTGACTTGAATACTGTGGTACATGTACATCGTTAAAACGATAATGAGATGGCTTTGAAATGTTACAGTACCACAATTGAATATGCTTTCTGATTCTTCATTTTTACAATTTCATCTACAATGACTGAAGTATTACTAAACATGTTTTGCTTAGAAAAAAATCTATAGGAGGGAGTTATGAATATTATATATCCCCAAAATTTCCCCGCATCTGTCGTAAACCGCGGGTTAAATTTAAGCCATATTTTTGCAACCCGCGGTGCTGCTCTAAAACTTTATCTCAGCGCGCTTTAGAGATGTACGAATGGTTTTGGTATCGCTGTACTATGCGTGGACGGACGGGTGGCTTGGTGTGTTTTTAAGGGCCGTCCGACACAGGGGAAAAAACACGTGGAATCAAGTTCTGATTTGCAGAGGATTTTTAAATCTTCTGAAAAATCATTGCGTGATCTTACGTAGAAATTCTGAAGCGTGTGATTTGTGTGTGATTCTCTGTAATATCACGCAATGATTCCAAAATGATTCCACGCATTTTTCCCTGTGCGAGTTTCATACGCAGCTTTAAAGTTGCAGCCTGGAATACGGGAATATTGCAGCCTGGAATACGGGAGGATTTCATAAGGCTAGCAGTTAATGCATGTAGATTCATCTAGGACTATGTAAAATGTATATCACAGCTCCAGGATGTTGACAGCTATAGAGGTAGTTCATGTCCGTACTCACAATTATATATCCATTAGTAAAAATCCCATTCCTAATCACTTGCACAGGAAATCTGTTGCAGTTTTTGGCTAGATAGGTTGCCGTGTAATTTTTCAAACTCTTTTCTATCACAAAAGGGAGAATGCAAGTATTTAACATCACTCTGTGTACAAGTGGGAGGTATGATGACTAGAACTAAAGCAATGATGAAATGCATCACTAGCATTGTCCACACATATAGTTACATCAAAAAGCAAATTATATGGAAGCTAATGAGCTCCATAAGAAGTGTTAGCCTTCATCTCAACAGCACGGAGATTTCTTGTTGTTGTGTTCACCACCTCGTACTCACTGATTGGAGCTGGATGGAGGTTCATATTTTTGTGAGAAATCTTCGGTATGTAACAAAGGCATATCAGGATGGCAGCCACCAACACTCCAAGAGAGAAGGACACCACAAAGGTGACAGAGGCAGATATACCGACTGCTATACCAATGGTTGAACTGGGAACAAATTTAATAGCTGCATTGGTAGTCAATGGTCCTGGTGTATGCAGATATCCATATTTGTACATTTGAATTGGTCGACAAGTAAAATACATCAAGACATATTTACCACTGGTGCAAAACTGATTACACATTCACCAGCTAAGAACAATTGTATTTGTGGAATGTGAAAGTTAGAGCATTGGACTAAAAATTACTATATTAACTATTATATCAGACACACCTTTGCCTCCAACTAACCTTTGGGTGTTTGGGATATAGGCATAGTAGGTATTGTAGCCACTTCGGATCCACTCCCTACAAATGTTAGGTATACAAAGAGGTTAAAAGGGACTTTGAATATTTGCTATACAGAACATAATTTTGTTTTGATTGAGGAGGATAGAAGGGATTGAAATTGAAAGTTTAGATGTTGTAGTAAGATTAATGTCCAAATTGTCATCAAATGGCAGACATCACATAGACAATCACTGGTTGGTTGAGAAGTAGGGTAGCTCTTGGAGAGCTCTTGGACAAAAGGAAGAAATGTCAGATGGTGTGGACCTACCATCACCTGAACAATGTTTCAGTTGATTTATTGCACCACCTCTCATTAACTGTGTGATTATATATGCATGCATTGTATAATACAGTTAATGAGAAGTCGTGCAATTATAGTATGCATTGTATGTATAAAGCTATTACAAATCTATGTGTCTATTAATTGCAAAAGCATTTCTGCAACAAGTGGGATATATTTATAACAAGGTAAGATGATGATGTTTTTGTCCTTTAAAAAACAAACTCATTTGTCTTGCTTTATTGGCAAGGTATTCATTTATAACCTTGATACTCTTTGAGTTTGAAATTAAGAACTCAATAGTTATGTGGCATATTCTCTTTAACAGGTAATGTGCATTAAAATCTCAATCAACATTATTCAAAGGAACAAACCTCCTGTCATTGGGCACCCAACAGTGCCATCACCTACAGCAGATGGTTTACAATAGTACACTGCTCCAGCCTTCATTCCATAAAGGCCAACAGTGACTACAGAGCCAATGAAACCTGATATGTTACTGTATGCATAGCCTTGTTGTGATTGGTCAGTACTGCAGCAGAGCAGACAGTAGTGAGAGAGACCATCACTGAATGTACATCTGACAGTGGTATAGTCAGAACCCTGGTAAGTTACTTCAGTTAAGAAAGTTCCCCCAACTGAATAGACAAATTCCATAACAGAAGGTTATATTAATATGAAAAAGTGAACATACCTACATGTACTATTGGTTTCTACCTAATCTGGAACACTTCAACGGTACATTCATCATTACCTTAGGATTGGCACTTGTAGTTGATGGGTCATATGTACAAGTACATGAACAAATTGTGTAGCGGTCTCACATATTAGTTAGGACTGTAAAGGGACAATATTTTTAGTCATCATCTTCAATTCTGTTCATGAATACATTACATCACATCATTATAGATAGTTGTCTTATAATAGTTTTGCCATGTCAAAGTAACATCATCATATTTACTGAGCACATAGGTATGCGGATAATAACCACTTCATCACCTGCATCCCTGTAAATGTCAGTCTCACACATGTTAATATGCTTAACGTAAGAACATAATTCAAAGGCCTGGGGACTGAACTACTAACTTCAATTGATTTGAACAATTCTCCACACAGTATGTGTTGTGTTACATCCAACACGACACTGATGATCATGTGCTTGACCTGGAGCACCTAGCCAATGGTCCTGTCTGCAAGGGTAATGGAGCAGCTGCCATCTTCAATCCCAGGGCTGCCACACCCACTGATAGCCAGCAGTGGTACCTCCACCCCCTACCTGATGGGAACCACTACCTAGTCATTTCAAGCCTTCATGGGAAGGTACTCACCTATCAGGTTGATGAAGGAGGACGTCCCAAATGTTTTGTCACTACCTCCAATGGTGGGGAAGATCAGAAGTGGAGGAAGGAGGAGGATGGTAGTGTTGTATCTGTGAAACATGGCTATGTGGTTGGCAGATGTGTGGGGATTGGTACTGAAGTGTTATTGTGAATTAGTTATAAATGCTCTTTTTTATAATAAAGGCATATTGCTGTAATGATGTTTGTTTCCTAAATGTGGAAAAATAACAGAACAGCATGGGAAACAGTGGCGGATCCATGGGGGAGGGGTGGGGGGGGTGTCAGTGGGTTCAATAGAACCTCCTCCCCTACCACCCACACACAGCCCCTAGTTCTCTTTCCAATGTTCCCTACCATAGTGGGCCTACCTGTACACAGCTTTAGTGCATATAGCAAATTGTCAGTGCGTTAATAGCACATTAGTTTCAAGGCATATGTGCTTAAATAAATTCGGATAACACATACGTATTCACACACATCCCAGACATATAAATGAATTATACATCTGGTGCATAGCAACATAATTATGTCGCTATGCACCAATCAGATGCAGGCAGTCATGTGACACTCCCAGTCGTGTGATACAGTTCATAAATGGTGTTATAATTACATTCCAAACACTATATTTTTAATAACTTTTCAGTTGCAATTGCTTCACACTGGTTTTGCATTCTGCGTTGGGTTTGGGGCCGAGACTACCCCCTGTATATAGTAGCCTGCACCCCGTGAAAAATCATTGGCTCCTCCTGCCCCCATGCTCATGCAAGATGACCACAACAATGACATTGGTGTTCACCACCTGTGCATGACAAAAAGAGGCCAAACTGATAGTCGAATAGCGCACTGCGGGGCAGCGGAGCATATATCTATGGTCAAAGTAATACAGTTGGGGAGAAACCCGCTTTTATTCTAGTCAGTATTTCCTAGTTTACTGTTCAATTCTGGTTTGCCACCCTCCCCCGCTATGGACGTATTTAGAGCCCCTCACCCAACATTATGGAGGTATTAGTGCCCCTCCCCCAACACTATGGATGCATTAGTGCCCCTCCCCCAACACTATGGATGTATTAGTGCCCCTCCCCTAACACTATGGATGTATTAGTGCCCCTCCCCCAACACAATGGATGAATTAGTGCCCGCCCTCAACACTATGGACGTATTAGTGCCCCTCCCCCAACACTATTGCCCCTCCCCCAACACTATGGATACTATTGGGGTATCAGATAACTATAGAAGTTAAATTTCAGTTGGGCCACTAGCTGCTTCTGTAGTCTTCTGGCAACACAGATGTAGGTAGCCACCATTTTGTGGGCTCAGCACACTCATTTAGGGACTGTTAGGTACTGCCTTCAGTGTTTCTTCGCCCCTCTCCACTACATCACTGTGTCACCTCCCCCTCTCCACTACATCACTGTGTCACTTCCCCCTCTCCACTACATCATTGTGTCACCTCTCCCTCTCCACTACATCACTGTGTCACCTCCCCTCTCCACTACATCACTGTGTCACCTCCCCCTCTCCACTACATCACTGTGTCACTTCCCCTCTCCACTACATCACTGTGTCACCTCTCCCTCTCCACTACATCACTGTGTCACCTCCCCCTCTCCACTACATCACTGTCACCTCCCCCTCTCCACTACATCACTGAGTCCCCTCCCCTCTCCACTACATTACTGTGTCACCTCCCCTCTCCACTACATGACTGTGTCACCTCCCCTCTCCACTACATCACTGTCACCTCCCCTCTCCACTACATCATTGTGTCACCTCTCCCTCTCCACTACATCACTGTGTCACCTCCCCTCACCACTACATCACTGTGTCACCTTCCCTCTCCACTACATCACTGTGTCACTTGCCTCTCTCCACTACATCACTGTGTCACCTCCCCCTCTCCACTACATCACTGTGTCACCTCCCCCTCTCCACTACATCACTGTGTCACTTCCCCTCTCCACTACATCACTGTGTCACCTCTCCCTCTCCACTACATCACTGTGTCACCTCCCCCTCTCCACTACATCACTGTCACCTCCCCCTCTCCACTACATCACTGAGTCCCCTCCCCTCTCCACTACATCACTGTGTCACCTCCCCTCTCCACTACATCACTGTGTCACCTCCCCTCTCCACTACATCACTGTGTCACCTCCCCTCTCCACTACATCATTGTGTCACCTCCCCTCTCCACTACATCACTGTGTCACCTCCCCTCTCCACTACATCACTGTGTCATCTCCCTCTCCACTACATCACTGGGTCACCTCCCCCTCTCCACTACATCACTATGTCACCTCCCCCTCTCCACTACATCACTGTGTCACCTCCCCCTCTCCATTACATCACTGTGTCACCTCCCCTCTCCACTACATCACTGTGTCATCTCCCTCTCCACTACATCACTGGGTCACCTCCCGTCTCCACTACATCACTGTGTCATCTCCCTCTCCACTACATCACTGTGTCACCTCCCCCTCTCCACTACATCACTGTGTCACCTCCCCCTCTCCACTACATCACTGTGTCACCTCCCCCTCTCCACTACATCATTGTGTCACCTCCCCCTCTCCACTACATCACTGTGTCACCTCCCCCTCTCCACTACATCACTGTGTCACATCCCCCTCTCCACTACATCATTGTGTCACCTCTCCCTCTCCACTACATCACTGTGTCACCTCCCCTCTCCACTACATCATTGTGGCACCTCTCCCTCTCCACTACATCACTGTGTCACCTCCCCTCTCCACTACATCACTGTGTCACTTCCCTCTCTCCACTACATCACTGTGTCACTTGCCTCTCTCCACTACATCACTGTGTCACCTCCCCCTCTCCACTACATCACTGTGTCACTTCCCCTCTCCACTACATCACTGTGTCACCTCTCCCTCTCCACTACATCACTGTGTCACCTCCCCCTCTCCACTACATCACTGTCACCTCCCCCTCTCCACTACATCACTGTGTCACCTCCCCTCTCCACTACATCACTGTGTCACCTCCCCCTCTCCACTACATCACTGTGACACTTCGCCCTCTCCACTACATCACTGTGTCACTTCCCCCTCTCCACTACATCACTGTGTCATCTCCCTCTCCACTACATCACTGGGTCACCTCCCCTCTCCACTACATCATTGTGTCACCTCTCCCTCTCCACTATATCACTGTGTCACTTCCCCCTCTCCACGACATCACTGTGTCACCTCCCCCTCTCCATTACATCACTGTGTCACCTCCCCTCTCCGCTACATCACTGTGTCATCTCCCTCTCCACTACATCACTGGGTCACCTCCCCCTCTCCACTACATCACTGTGTCACTTCCCCCTCTCCACTACATCACTGTGTCACCTCCCCCTCTCCACTACATCACTGTGTCACCTCCCCTCTCCACTACATCACTGTGTCATCTCCCTCTCCACTACATCACTGGGTCACCTCCCCCTCTCCACTACATCACTGTGTCACTTCCCCCTCTCCACTACATCACTGTGTCACCTCCCCCTCTCCACTACATCACTGTGTCACCTCCCCTCTCCACTACATAACTGTGTCACCTCCCCCTCTCCACTACATCACTGTGTCACCTCCCCCTCTCCACTACATCAGTGTGTCACCTCCCCCTCTCCACTACATCACTGCGTCACCTCCCCCTCTCCACTACATCACTTCGCCCCTCTCCACTACATCATTGTGTCACCTCCCCCTCTCCACTACATCACTGTGTCACCTCCCCCTCTCCACTACATCACTGTGTCACTTCCCCCTCTCCACTACATCACTGGGTCACCTTCCCTTCTCCACTACATCACTGTGTCACTTCCCCCTCTCCACTACATCACTGTGTCACCTCCCCTCTCCACTACATCACTGTGTCACTTCCCCCTCTCCACTACATCACTGTGTCACCTCCCCCTCTCCACTACATCACTGTGTCACCTCCCCTCTCCACTACATCACTGTGTCATCTCTCCCTCTCCACTACATCACTGTGTCACCTCCCCCTCTCCACTACATCATTGTGTCACCTCTCCCTCTCCACTACATCACTGTGTCACCTCCCCTCTCCACTATATCATTGTGTCACCTCTCCCCTCTCCACTACATCACTGTGTCACCTCTCCCTCTCCACTACATCACTGGGTCACCTTCCCTTCTCCACTACATCACTGTGTCACTTCCCCCTCTCCACTACATCACTGTGTCACCTCCCCTCTCCACTACATCACTGTGTCACTTCCCCCTCTCCACTACATCACTGTGTCACCTCCCCCTCTCCACTACATCACTGTGTCACCTCCCCCTCTCCACTACATCACTGTGTCACCTCCCCCTCTCCACTACATCACTGTGTCACCTCCCCCTCTCCACTACATCACTGTGTCACCTCCCCCTCTCCACTACATCACTGTGTCACCTCCCCCTCTCCACTACATCACTGTGTCACCTCCCCCTCTCCACTACATCACTGTGTCACCTCCCCCTCTCCACTACATCACTGTGTCACCTCCCCCTCTCCACTACATCACTGTGTCACCTCCCCTCTCCACTACATCACTGTGTCACCTCCCCCTCTCCACTACATCACTGTGTCACCTCCCCCTCTCCACTACATCACTGTGTCACCTCCCCCTCTCCACTACATCACTGTGTCACCTCCCCCTCTCCACTACATCACTATGTCACCTCCCCCTCTCCACTACATAACTGTGTCACCTCCCCTCTCCACTACATCACTGTGTCACTTCCCTCTCTCCACTACATCACTGTGTCACCTCCCCCTCTCCACTGGATCACTGTGTCACCTCCCCTCTCCACTACATCACTGTGTCACCTCCCCCTCTCCACTACATCACTGTGTCACCTCCCCCTCTCCATTACATCACTGTGTCACCTCCCCCTCTCCACTACATCACTGTGTCACCTCCCCCTCTCCAGTACATCACTGTGTCACTTCCCCCTCTCCACTACATCACTGTGTCACCTCCCCTCTCCACTACATCACTGTGTCACCTCCCCCTCTCCACTACATCACTGTCATCCCCTCTCCACTACATCACTGTGTTAACCTCCCCATCTCCAGTACATCACTGTGTCACCTCCCCCTCTCCACTACATCACTGTGTCACCTCTCCCTCTCCACTACATCATTGTCACCTCCCCTCTCCACTACATCACTGTGTCACCTCTCCCTCTCCACTACATCATTGTCACCTCCCCCTCTCCACTACAGGCTAATTATTTTCATGACTGGGAAATGATTTGTGATCACATTATGATGTGGTCTTCCATTTCCTATACAGATGTGGACATATGTGACCATCTTCACTACCATCCTCCTTACCTCATGTGAGTGGTGTTACTACATGTATGTGAGCAAGGGGTGTATGTTATAGTCACTAAAGATTAGTTCCATTAAGCCACTGCAGGGAAATAGAGACCCACAAAGGTCACCAAGCGATTCAATAACACACAAGCAACATGTACAATATAGTGACCACATGCAACACCAACACAAATCATCCAATGACCCCTCATGTTTGACAGTTCAGTCCTCTAGACCTTTTTTGGTATGGGCAGAGTACCAGTCTCCAACATGCTTCACAACACACATGTTGCGCATCCCTACACTCTGTACATGCTCTATTTCATAGATGCTACTTTAAGCCCCTGCAATATTCCTAGACCCCAGTGAGATATACTGACTATAGTCGCCAGGCAATAGAACAAACAAGTCCATAACATGAATCAACCAATCAGAACGATGATGCACTATACCATCACGAATCATCCAATGGAGGGAGGCCACGTTTGACCTCTGTGGCTTGTCCCTTCAGATTTAGAAGGATCCATACTTCACAACACACATGTTGTACACCCCTACACTGCTGTGGCACTCTGTACATACTCTAATTAATCCCTCTCTCTTTCATCATGAATGCAATGGTGTTGTCATAGGAACTATTGGATCAACTACCATGTATGCTGTAGGTAAGGACCTGCCATAGGAGATTAAACCCCTGTGTAAAACATTGCTAATCTGGTGTTAAATATTAATAATCATAATAATAATAGTCGAGGTGGGCTAGGCCTTTGTAAGTTGGCGCTACATTGTTCAGCTGCTTATTCGGCATCAATCATCAAAGCTGGATAAACTTGAATTTTTTGACTTCACGTTACGCTATATAAGTTTCTTTTTCTCACCATGCATGGCTGACATCGAATTGTGGTAATTGATTTGCTATGAGTATAATTAAAATACATGCTACATAAACGTATGCTTCCTCGATGCTGACCAGGACTTTAATGTTTCCATCTGAACATTTTCCACCAGCCCGGGCAAGGCCTAGACGTGATGTGTTCTTTAGTCTTAATAATCATACCACATTGTGTGCAAAAGTTGTGCCATTTATGCACACACACACACACACACACACACACACACACACACACACACACACACACACACACACACACACACACACACACACACACACACACACACACACACACACACACACACACACACACACACACACACACACACACACACACACACACACACACACACACACACACACAGCTCCACCAGGACCAACCTCTGCATTAGTAGCACCAGGACTGAATACTCTGGTTGTCATGGTGACATCTCCATCATATGGAGGTAGCCCCGCCTACTACAACATCTCTGTGATGAGGACAGGAAGTGCAAGAAGTGTAGTCACTTTGTCACCTAACACCACATTTGATGGCTTACCCAGTAATACCCCCATCTTCATAACAGTGGTGGCCATCAACTGTGCTGGAAGTAACTCAGCATACATAAACACTGGAACATGTAAGTGTACCAACATGGTATGTTGCCATGGTATTACCTTAAGCTCCTCCCCCTCCAGTGTCCCTCCCCCCTACAAACATCAGGGTGCAGCAGTTACTGCTGGACACGACCACCCAACTGATCATCACATGGGCACATGTGGTATGAGACTAGGGTGTACATGAGCACCACATGAATGACCACTGGGGTGTACATGAGCACCACATTAATGACCACTGGGGTGTACATGAGCACCACATCAATGACCACTGGGGTGTACATGAGCACCACATTAAAATATCTCTTTGACTTTAACTTTAATTAGCTTTCAGCAGCCATTCATTTATGGGTCAATAACATTATATTACTAATGATAACACTACATATGTCTCACATTCATTGATGCTCCATATTTCCTCATACACCACTATTGCCCTTATATAGGGAGGTAACGTCACAGGTTACCTGATAATGTCTTCATCACAAGGTTTCAACATCACATCCTCACCTTCTGTTAAGGACTACTGCTCTGGATCAGATTTGTACCTATAACCAAAATGTAAAGACAACAGGAGCCCTGTACAGTGTTACCATAGCAGCCATAAATGGGGGCGGAGTTGGGCCATGGAGTGACCCCAAGCAAGGTTAGGGCTGTGGAAATATTATGTTTGGTGCTATAGTATGATTGTACTTTCACATTTCAAAACTACAACTGTTTCTTTCTGCCTGAATTAATGAATTCGTCAGATCTGTTTAATCTTTGTTGTATCCATCACAGGTACTGAGGTCATTAATAAGCAGATGTCATCAGGTTAGTTATGAAATATTTACTCTGCTACATTTGTAGGTTTGGCTACCTGGATAAGAAGGAGTGAAATTAAAAATTAACTCTCGCTATTCAGTAATGACATGAACTATTTACATGTACCATACAGTACCACATTTCAGTTTCCAACCCCACCCCCTCCCACTCTGCCTCCATTAGTAAAAATGGCTTGTGTTTAAATAATTTTCCATAACTATGAATGCTTCTGCAAAATAATATCCAGAAATCGATACGGCTTTTGAAAGGGATGTGGGGGGGGGGGGGGGGGTTGTAGAGAGGAGGAGCTTATATGATACTTTATGTTACATGTTACATCGATGCACATATGACATGGTATACATGTATGCAATCTGTCAGACCAATTCAGGTACATGTATGTTGCCATGTTTGTAATGATGAGTAGAGATACTGGTGTAGTAAATGTATTACTAATGGATTCCCTCAGTTGCAGTTGCTGTTGGTGTTGGAATTGGCCTTGGTGTGCCCATTGTGGTATTTGCAGTAACCATAGCAATCTTGGCCTACTGGCTGTTCAATCGTCACAGGAAGAGTATATCTGGTATGTATACAGCTTATGATACTGTTTCTGTGTATTCAGTATTCAGTCGTGAGGTCCATGTGGAGTTATAAGGCAATTAAGCTCCTTACTGTACATCGCAATCTTCCCATTTGCTTGCCTTGACAGTACACACATGCATCACATGATCTGATGTCTAAGCCCCTCCACCTCCCTGCAGTACAAATGTGCCTAACACACGCCATGGTTGTGGGGCCAGAGCTGGTTGTGGAGCCAGAGCTGGTTGTGGGGCCAGGGCTGATTGTAGGGCCAGAGCTGGTTGTAGGGCTATGACTGGTTGTAGGGCTAGGGCTGGTTGTGGGGTCAGAGCTGGTTGTGGAGCCAGAGCTGGTTGTAGGGCTAGGGCTGGTTGTGGGGCCAGAGCTGGTTGTGGGACCAGGGCTGGTTGTGGAGCCAGAGCTGGTTGTAGGGCTAGGGCTGGTTGTGGGGCCAGAGCTGGTTGTGGAGCCAGAGCTGGTTGTGGAGCCAGAGCTGGTTGTAGGGCTATGACTGGTTGTGGGGCCAGAGCTGGTTGTGGGGCTAGGGCTGGTTGTGGGGTTGTGCATTCACGAGGCCAGGTTAGCACAGTTGTACATGGGCTCAGGGTTGGTGTGGGACCAGAGCTGGTTGTGAGGCATGGTTGTGGAGCCAGGGCTGGTTGTAGGGTCATGCGTACATGGGGTCAGGGCTGCATGGTTGTGCATAGGCCCAGGATTGGTTCTGAGGGTAGGGCTGATTGTGGATGGGGACAAGTCTGGTTGTGCATGGTGTCAGGGCTGGTTGTGCATGGGGTCAGGGTTGAGTTGTGGGGATAGGGCTGGTTGTACATGGGGTCAGGGCTAGTATGTGAGAGTCAGTGAGACCATGCAAGCCTGCAGGGACATTAGAACCTTTCATTTTCTAAAATGCCAGTGTCTGTTGTATAAAACAGTCCGTGCACAACTATAACGTAGTACTATACTGATTAACCGTTTTGACCTAGTTGCTAGGTCTCGTGCACGAACTGTTAACTTCAAAACGTATAACAGAGCCACTTCGAAAACAAAAAAATTATCAAGTTCATTCCATGTGCAAGACAACGCAATGCGCCGTTGGAGCCAGAAAACTCCAACAGTTTGTACACAAGCCAATGAGTAAAATGACGTACCGCTAAAAGTGTATATCATTATTATGTTTTAAGTCTCATAGTGTTCGAGTGGCTCGTGCTACTTGTGGTGTCGGATAGAGTACAAGTTTTATAACCATAAAACATGCAACCAAGTGTTGTGTTAAAGAAGAGTAGCGCACATTCCAACGTTGTTCGATTGCAATATTTCGTTGCTAAGCACACGCAGCCATAATTTCTGGGCGTAGGTCTTTTTGACCCACGTTTCAATGTATTGAAACAGTAGTGTTCGGACACTAACCCCCTCTTCGGCTGCCGTGCCGAGCCTTCCGATACTGCTCAAGCCTAATATGTATTCATTTGCTGCACCTACCAGCACCTACCACTGAGACTCTTAATCTTAATACAGGGCCGTAGCAACCACTACGGCCTATACGGCCAAAGCCGTACAAGTTTTTGGCCAGAGTTTAAGTTATTAATAAAAAAAATTTTAATCAATTTGAAAATTCATTGTGACGTGGGTAGCGGCGGGTATGAATTCTGCTTCAGATCTAGAAACCTAAACCCCAATCGTGGGCGATGCGCCAAATCAGCCGTCGAGAAATTAAATCCAACATCTTAGAACGAATTTGTTAGCTTGAATGAGCATAGGTTAGAGGTGTTCGGAAAGTTTTGACGACATCGTGCCATTCTAAGACTGTAGCTGTTGCATGTGCTATTGTCATATTTATCAAAGCGAATCATCTGGTTTAATAATTAATAGACCTTATTCACGCGCCATTTTGAATTAATTATTGTGTGACAAAATGTGACAATTATTAATAGTTAACTGGCGGATCCGAATGGCGCTGTCGATATAAGATACCTATTTTGGTTATGATGAAGGTAATTCACAATATATACACACAACAAACGTGAAACAGTGACTGGAACACCGAACAGGGTAAACTGAAACATCAGAGCAATGCCATCGCTCTCGTTTTGGTCTGAGTCCAAGTTGAAATTTCCGGGGCATCGATGGAATTCTAAATTGAATAACTCTGCATCAGAACGGGATACAAAAGTGCTGTAAGGTGATGCGCACTTTAGGACCTTTCTAGAATGATATTATATTCTTTTTTGTGAATATATATTTGAATACAAGTTGCAAAAGGGAACACAGTTTGCCCTATTCCTAGTCTGGGGACCCGACGGATGGCTGTACTATCAGTCTGGTGACTAGCTCGCATCCGTTTTGTGCACTACTGCACGAATTCGTGCAGTAGCATGAATCTAATTTATGCCCCACCTACGAGCATGTAGTCATTAACTATAAGCATAGATACTATACTATCTATGCTATAAGCCATAACGATATGAAAATATAAATCTACACAACCAAAAAAATACAGCCCGATACGGAACCGGAAGGCATTGACATTCCGACACAGGGCCGATATCGGAATAGGGTCAGGTCCGTAGTAATTAACGACTTGGTTCGGGTTTGTTAAGTCGATTCGGAACGGGTTGTAGTTCCATTCTGTATTGAGTCGACAACGTACCGTACAAAGTGTGGTTACGGCTCTGTTACGAAGTGCTAACAGCCCGTACCGGTCTGAAAATAATAACTTCTTAATAATAAGTGCCAATGGCGCGGTGCACTTTACGTGGTCTTTGGATGCCCAGCGGCGAGGTTCTGGCAAGATCGTGGCCATCATATCATGCCAGCCGGGTGGTTTATCTTGAGTAAACAAGGGCAAGATATTAGCCAGAAGTTGGTCGGCATAATCTTGGCAGTTCGTGCAAGATCTTGGGCAAATCTTTTTTTGCTGGGATGACATTGACATGACCAATTGTTACGAATCCATGCAAATTGGCACTTTCATCTTTGATGGCCTGTTTCATAAATGAATAAGACCCTACCAGCTAGCTACCCTATGAATGCATGCCCCATATAATGCAATGCAAACTTATAATCAAGAAAGATCACTGGATGAAAAAAATAAAAAATGAAATCACAAAAACATGGATGATTGAGGTACATGTAATCAGAATGAGAAATAAATGAAATCACTGGATGAGTGAAGTAATCAGAATGACTGGATGAATAATGAAATCACGATCGGAAATAGTTAAAGTCACAGTCCTAAACTTAATACCCATTTGGCTAATTGAAGTCACCAGAAAGTGGAGCAACTGGAGCAGACGCAGTGCCATAATCAAATTCCGCATCATTAGCAGCAATGTCGCTCAGGTCATCAGTTGATGGGTCTCCATGAAATACAGTAACAATCCATTTCTCAAATTTTTTATGCGTCTTTTCTCTGCTTGAATCCCCAGTTGTTCGCACAAATGTTCGCTACAGTAAAAAATATTAATTAACTTCAAATTGTTGCATTTGTATCTTACCATGAGAGCAAGATGTTTTGTATACGTTTCTAAATTGTCTGCCAGACTAACTTTGTATGTTACCAGGAATCGTTCAGCAAATTGTTTAGTGTTCATTGTCAGAAATCCCTGGCATGGCTGAGTACCAAACAGCTAGATTGTATATGGATATAGATTAAAATACATCAGTTTAAACATCATGCTTACTCGTCGCCTTTCCTCCGATCGCATATCTGCAAGTTTCTTGTTGCAAAACTTTAACGCTTTCTGAAGCTTATGTGGAATAACTGCATCCACGCCCATTACCCTTCCTAGCATGTCCTGTGCATGTGGATTTGAGTTTAGGCAGACTACTGTGCAGGTAAATGAAAACTTACATTGATATCCGACTTGGATGGATCTCTTCTAACATTATTGCAGAACAGCACTGCCAATTGAACACAAAGCTCCTCCTTGCATGATAAAACACAAATGTACATAACATACATTAATACTCATCCATTAACTTACTTTAAAGGAACAGGTTTCAATGGAAAAGGAAGATTCAAAAAACTTCGTCATACTTCCTGCCATCTTCTTTTGTTCTGCTTGCAACACTTCAACTATACGTCTCAACCTTTTCAGCTCTTCGCAGATGCTTTTTAGATAGGTACTTCAATATATGACGTACGTGTACCGAAAAAGTGGTAACCGAAATAAGGAGTAAAAATTGTGACGGAAGTGATAGATTGAAGTTATACGGGACATAGAAGCGAAGGCTAGTTTGTATTGGTTTGGTAGCAATTGAGGACTCTGCTGTGCTTTTCAGGTAGGATACTAAATGATCTAAGCCTCTGTGTAGTCAAAACCTAGAAAACTACACTCGTTCAATATTTCTGGCGCGCTGAAATATTGGCTGACTTTCATATTTTGTAAAACTTTTATACGTGTTGAGCGGCGGGGATAGAGTTCTGATAAACAGGTTCCAAAGGTTATTATCTACTTACATTTCTTTTATCATCGACTTCAGACGATGCCCAAGGTGTTATCAGATGGCATATGTGTTTGCACTTGGTATACGCTCTGTGCAAAACCAAATCACTTAAAACGTTTCCTAGTGTAAGAAGCACTGTTTTTTTTACTAGTTTTTGTAACTTTCAAAACAGCAGAAAATAGTTTTATGTATCGAATGATCGAGCACATTATAACTCTAATTAGAGTGTACCTTAATCTTCGAGCGGCGCAACTTTTTAGTTAAGATTCCTTTCATGGCTAATGCAACACTACTAGGAATTGCAATTCTGTAATCTACAACCGACTCCCAAGGTACTTTTTAAACAAGGTTTTCATTTCAAGCCTAGTCCCCAGGCCATATACATTGACTTACTTAACGGTCACGAAGTAAATATGTAGACGTTGGAAACAAATCTGTCACTTTTTATATTAGGACGAAGACTGCCAATGATTTTAACAAGCATCTTGAAACATTTAGAAGTGATATGAGTGCTGACAATAATATTCTACTGCCTGTACTAAGAAAAGGATTGGTGATGTACCTATATACAAATGACACAAATAAAAGCATTTCAGACACTGCCATAAAAGTGGCTTCTCTGCAAGCTGGAGCATTTTTCAACGTGGATGCCTTACAGCGATCAATACGACGCTTCATATCTACAATAAAAACGATATATATAAAGAAGTTTGCAGATCGGAATTGTGATGCCATGATTAAGCTGTTAGATAAGCAATTTATCCTACCAATTCAAACTCTTTCAGCACCTCATACTTTTACCTCATTGTGTCCAGTAGTTGACAAGCCAAGCAGTTCTCACGGATGAAAGATGTTTACACAGACAATTTAAACTAAAGGAGATTTTGAGTTTGCAAGTTTTAGTACAAAGGATAAGGATAACATGACAGAAATCTTGTCAAGGCTTATAGCTAGCATTATAAAAGTCATTGAGTACCTTGATGGTAGCCTCTCAACAACACATCAAAACATACTCAGCTCCTGCACTTAACTTTTAGGAAAACCTTAAAGGGGGAATTTTAAAATTTGTTGCTATAAGGCAACTCTGAGGGTTGTATCATTTATTGCCAAGGAGGGGCAACAACATGGCCACATGCACCATGCATCAACTCACATGTACACCAAAGGTATGCACTACATGTAACAACAAGATAACATTTATCACATATGCAGTTCCCTTCATACATTTTACATGTAGCCAGCATGACAAAAAGCTTCAGCAACAACTCAAATAGAAGGGACATTGCAGGCTTTGTGTGGTCATCACGTAGCTACAAGGCTCTGCAGAATTCATGTGATGCATGCATGTAGATTTGTGGTGTGCTTGGCATTTGTATTTGGTAATGCATGATATGTGCATGTTAATGTGGATAGTTACAGAAGGTGCTGGTACGTAACTTTGGACAATGGCTGAAAGCAGATAGGAGGCTTGGTCTTTTAGACTATTTAGATAAGAACTATGTATATAGTAGTTGTGGGTCCTTTTCTTTCCCTCTGTATAAAACCTTGGCCTATTGAGTGTGTAGCAATATGTTCGCTGAGCTTTCCATCATTTCAGAACTGCTCCTAATGTTACAATAGGATTTATAGATGGGAAGGTGAAAACTAAAATAAATAACCTTAAAGTGGCTTGAAACAACACCCAAGATGAGCAGGATAGAGTTATGAAATTTTTAATCAAACAATTTCAAAAGTTTAAGGTACTTAGTCAAATGCATGAAAAAATATTGCAAAAAAAAAAAAAACAGGACAAGCGACTTGTAGAAAAAAAAAATTGGCACATTCAGAAGAAAACTGCAAAAACCTGCAGGATGTGGCTGATGGAAAGGCCCAACAGCAAGATGAATTCCCAGAACTACAGGATAATCAGAGAGCACCTTACTGCAATACTCACTAATCCAGCCGTGGGACTTCACTTTGAACATATGTGGTTTGTCAACAACCAAATTGTCCTTTACCAAGGTCATGTCTTATCAGTAAAGTGTTCTAAAAGGTCAAATATGCCAAAAGTTACTGTAACCTACTGGAAACACGATGAAAATCAAGATGAAGGAGATTACGTTACTACATGACCATTTATGAGTTCTTAGTTGACTATGTTACTGATTACCTGAAAATACCTGAAATTGTTATTTAATCTAATATGTATGCATATATATGTGTACCCTACATGTAGTTATATTCTGGCAAGATAATATTGAGTGGTTCAATAACTGCAGTAAAGAGCACATAAACCGTCACAATTTTTTATACGATCGCGTATACCATACCGTTCACTCAAAATGCAGTCTTTGGAACGCTGTAACTTTGACAATACTAATCCAAATATCATGTATAAGGTGCCATTCTGCGGCATTTTTTTTGCTCTTTTTGATGATATTATAATCGCAGCACAAAACACGATTTCAAAAAAATCTTGAAGTACCTATTTTAGACAAGGTTGTAGCTGATGTGGTGGAATTGTATCCAAGTTACGGTCCGAACGGTCGTATGGCGTCCTTTGAATTTCAGATGCTGAAATTGAATCTTCAGCAGATCGTGATGTTGAAGGTACGGTGGCCATACTGGATGTTGATACAGGTAGGCCTAAGCTAGTGCCATGATACGCTATACTGGATGTTCCTGAAGACAAAATTGTCAGTGATGCTGATGTAGAACTGGGAGTGCCACGAATTGTTGAACTCGCACTGCCAAATCCAGCAGAAACTAAGCGATGCATACTACTATACCAGTAATAGTGATCAAAGGTGAAAGCCCGCCAACGAATAAAATTTAATCATGGCCACGTGGTCGTTGGTTTATTATTATTTTGACAACATGGCGGGCGGAATAGTTGCAAACGGTTTGTTTATCATTTGAACTTTCATAGTTTAGAGATATCGATTGTATAAGCTTTGCTAAGTAAAAGTGTACTGTCTGTGTTTGTAGAGTTCTTTTGTGACGTATGCGATCGAGGATTCATGAGCGAGAGTAATTTAGAGCGGCACTTCGGAACTGAAAGGCATCGAATTTTAGTAGAAAGTCTCTCCCACGTGTCAAAGGAGCAAAACCAACACCGCTGCTCAGAAGTACTGGTTTTCAATTAGTTCACGCGTATCTAATGACTGTATTCTTAAAAACAGGAAGGATTTATAGAAGACGTTGGAGCTGGATTTGATCGAAATGACGAGGATTGTCAATACACGTACGAGGATGGGTGCTCCGATGAAGATGAATCTGTCATTGAGTCAGGTACGCTATAATTTAAGCATCCACAGCCATTTATATTAGTCCTGAAGGTAACCACTTTGAGATTCACTGTGTTTTATGATACTATAGATGTTGTACAACTTGCGAGGAGTTTGGAACGTTCATCTACTTGCAAACCTTTTCCAAACCTATTGTTTGCTCTCCTCTACATTCTGATTCATGGTCCTCATCCAATGGTGCGTAAATATGTACATGCTTATTATAGTAACAAGTAAATAAAAACATTCTCTAACGAGAGAGTTGTTGGTATATAGGATTGACCAATGGTGGTGTAAAAAGCATGGAAACAAGAGTGACAGAAATATTATTGGAAAATTGAAATAGGCCTATATTTAGCCCATTATTCAGGCATGTGTGTTGTATTGTGTGCTAAATATAGGCCTATTTCAATTTTCCAATAATATTTCTGTCACTCTTGTTTCCATGCTTTTTACACCACCATTGGTCAATCCTATATACCAACAACTCTCTCGTTAGAGAATGTTTTTATTTACTTGTTTCATAAGTTTTTTTCCACCCTGTCATAGCAGTATCATAGTCAATAATCAAATGTAGGAAGAGGATGGATGATCCCCTTTATCTCTTAATGCAAGAACAAATAACTTTAATAGTACTGCTGGTGGTGGGGGCAGCACTGATGGTGGGGGCAGGAGCGCTGGTGGGGGCAGCGCTGGTGGTGCCGGCGGGAGTAGCTGCTGGTAGTGGTGTGGGCAGTGCTGCTGGTGGTGGTGGCAGAAGCGGGGCTTCTGGAGGTGGTGGGGTGAAGGGGAGAGGAGTTGGAGGATGAATGTACTCTTCCTCCTCCGACCCCTCGTTGGTGAAAAACCCGCAAAGGTCGTCAGCCATCTACATATACGTAACAGAGAGTATGATTAAATTTTTACTTCTTTATTTTTTAAAGCAAAGTGCAAAGCCTTTACACATGCACATAGAGTATTATTAAAATTTTACCTCTTTTTGCTAAGTGCACTATTCAGCGGATGAGTGGCTTTTATACCTGCAAAGCCTTAACACGTGTGCAGACTGTGAGTCCAATTCCATCATATTAATGACAGGGAGGGAAGGGGTGTATACGTGTCAGTTGTGCTAAAATTCTATTGGTCAAATTTGATCCAGTAAAAATGGTCCCATCTAAACATGGAGGTGTAGCCTACATGCACTTAAGTTGTATAGATGGGTAGTGTGGGAACTAAGGAAGTGAACTACATGGCAGTACATGGCAGCATGCATGTAGATCGATCGATAAGGATATGTTCTCATGTGAGGTAATATCTGTGGACAGGGTCTGCAGCTTTATGAGTGTGGGCAGAAGGTTTGTTTTTATAAATGTGAGTGTGCTGCTATAGAAGTACCTAATGGTGGCTTATCTTACTTACTGCTGCACAGGCAGATCACTACCCCTAGGAGTAGCTTTTTCAAGACCACCATTATACTCCATTGGTGCATGAGATTTGGGTTCATACAAGGAGTAGCTATATGGGAAAAGGATATAGTTGCAGTAATTTTCTTGCAGCTATTTAGTTCTCAGCCCATGCAACTGTAACTATATTCATACAGTTGCAACATTCACAGTACATGGCTAGACTAGGAAGTCTTCAGATAAGGAAGCTTTATCAGATTAAAACAATAGACACTACTGTACACACAGTTGAGCCACCATGCATGTGAAGTGAATGGTTTTTGTGCAGATCCGTGGTGTACATAGTCGGGCGGGCCCTACTACCTACAGGTAGTAGGGTGTATGACAAACCCGACCAAACACGGTAGTAGGGCCGCCCGACTATGCTGTACAAATGTTGCATGCACAGCTTTTTAATGTTAATACAACATGCCATAACATACCTTTGGGTGGTAGTGGTAGTTCTGTGACCCCTGCGGTACCGCGTCCTCTCACATTTAGCCAATCGGACAGCGGGGTCATTCCAATACCGACTCCTTTTAGATGCTTAATGGTAGCTGATATTTCTCCCTTTTAGCAGCGCGATTTCCCTCGAGGTCCTCTTCATATCGCCGCCTTTAGTTTTAGCAGCACGGTTCTCCTCGAGGTTCTTCATATCGCCGCCTTTGAGCAGCACGGTTCTCCTTGGGGTCCTCTTCGTATCGCCACCTTTTAGCAGATCGCTTAGATTCAATATCGGCCTTGTAGCTGTCGCGTACAGAGGCCTTCTTCATTTCGGGATCGGCCTTGTAGCTGTCGCGTACAGAGGCCTTCTTTTCTGGATCGGCCTTGTAGCTGTCGCGTACAGAGGCCTTCTTTTCTGGATCGGCCTTGCAGTTGTCGCGTACAGAGGCCTTCTTTTGGGGGGGGGGATTGGCCTTGTAGAGCGCTCGGGCTTTAGCTTTGTTCTCGTCTTGCTTTTGGAGGTATTCCGCTCGTTGCTTAGATCTCTTCTTTTGCATTTTTAGAAAAAGAACTTCACTATTAGCCAAAGTGGAACACCAAATAAAGTTAGTGCAGGTTAGAGTATTTATAACTGCCTAAAATTATTAATAAATAGAACTTGATATATGTATGTCTATATGACATGTAAGGATAACGTGCCGGTAAATTTCGAAGCGATTGGTACTATTCCCGTCCTCCAAAACCGTTCTTAGCTCGAGTTATACCTTCCTAAGAAGAAGAAGAAGAAGACGACGATGGAGAATTATTTTAGGATTGGGCACGAGAAACAGGAAATTGTTTGTTTCTCTATAACCACACCGTTTTATGACACGGAACAAACGTAGAACTGTAGATCGTTGTGCTCTCATTCCGCCGCGACAAAGAGATAAGCGATCCGTTTCTCCGTTGTCCCTCCAGATGCTAGTGAAGTTTTATTAATGACATTCATCAACCCTCAATCAATCCTATATTGAACCTGCTGCCGCAGGTTCAGATAGACTGGTTGACATGGTTTAGGGAGAATCAAATTTATCCTTCATATGGTTCATGCTTCAAAGTGCAGGCCATTCTGTACCTAGTCTGTCTAAAGTACGGAAATTCCTCCTACCAGGATTTGTACCATCTTTGAAGGTATAGTTTATTGAAGAAATTGTAATCAGTGTTTTATTTGCTTGCAATAGTTTTTGTCCCCCGATCGTTATCCATTTTACTACAACTCTATGAGATCTACACTATCAAGCTGTCTTGGAAAAAGGAAAATTGCTCGTGATTTGACACGTTATCCAGTTGTGACCACCATCTACAAGTACGTGTAACACCCTAACCTTTCAAGGTGTGGCCTACATTGTTCAATTACTTCCGAAAGGCTAAAATGCATGGCCTAGCTCACAATTCCTTATCCGTATCCCTGAGTTAAAGAAGGAAACCTGGGTTCTGTTTGAACTTTTTGGTCACTGTGTGTATGCAGCAGCTGATTCAGGGCATTTCTGTGTAAATAGTGGTGGTTTATGGGCTCTGCCATTAGGCAGAACTTACAGCATTCATCTTCACATGCAGGGAAGTATTTCATGGTAAAAGGTGGAATACAGACCCTCGCTTCTTCACACCAATGATAACTACAAATGACATCCCTGTCTTTCTGAGAGAGTGTGTTGCCTTTTCTCATCCTCAATTTGGAATGACCACAGCTTTTATAGTGAAGTTCTTTCAAAAGGTATGTATACATTGCCAGTTTATGCAAACATTGCCGGTTTATGCAAACATTATTGCTACTTAATTTACTTTTTAGGGTGATGATGTTGAATTATATTTTGAGGGAGATCTTTTGCTTGATGCCAGACAATTCAAGATTGCTGTGCCAGATAGCACAATCTATTTTCTTCCAGTAAACACTCGTATTCTGTTTGGCCGTACTGAACAATGCATATCACTGATAACATCTGTGGAACAGAAACCAACGGACATTGTACAGTGGGAGGCAGCTACTGATTCATTTAAGAGATTTTCTTCTGAGGTAAAACTTGTTTCACATTTGCATATGGGCATAAGTGTAAGTTAGAGATTTGCCTGGGATAGGACGTTGTTGGCTATGTCATGCAGTAAAGCATCTGATGCCAAAGAGGGGAGGGGGGATAGTGCTGCTTAGGTGTTATATACCCAAAGATAGGGTGTTGAATTTATATGGTGTGATTCAATTGACTGATGAGTTGCATACTAACTGTTATAGGAAACTGCACAATACTTGTCTCCACATCCTTTTAAGGCAAAAGCAGCTGGACGTAGAGTTGTGACTGTACCACTTGTTTTGTTTTTCGACGACACCAGCGAAAACAAAAGTAAAAAGTGGCATAAATTCGAAAGTTGGTCCTTTATGCTTGCTGGTCTGCCGCGGAATCTAAATGCAAAACATGAGAACATACATTTCATCTGTTGTTCTGATCAGATGGATGCATTAGGCATGAGTGGTCCAATTGCTGATGAATTGACAGGCTTAG
Organism: Eunapius fragilis; assembly: GCA_963681505.1. Classification (NCBI taxonomy): domain Eukaryota; kingdom Metazoa; phylum Porifera; class Demospongiae; order Spongillida; family Spongillidae; genus Eunapius; species Eunapius fragilis. Next base: position 12,664,647 of record OY811973.1, on the reverse strand, counting down.
AAATGGATGGTATTGAAGTATATGATGCACATTTGAATGAACAGGTTTTAGTCATTGCTCCACTACTTTGCATAATTTGTGACAATCCACAAGCATCAAAGTTGGTCAATCATCTTGGTGGGTCTGCAAATAAGTACTGCAGATTCTGTATGGTATGTTGTCTGTACATGTAGTGGACACACTATTGTATAATTTATATTTTATGTACAGGCAGACCGTGATACTTCCCCCTGTTTGGTATGTGAGGAGAGATCCTTGCAACAGTCCCTGCAGCAGATGGAAATAATACGCTCGCAGCGTACAGAAGCACTGAGAGAGCAGCATCGAACACTTTATGGAGTTAGAGAAGTTAGCAACCCACTGTTGCATGTACCTTCTGACCTGTACAGGTGAGAGGTTTTTCGTATTATAATGTAACTTTAAGATATTGCCTATTCAGGTGTTTGCCTGTAGAAGCACTACACACCATTCCCCTTGGCATTTGTAAAGCATTTTTGAAGGATGTAATGCCAAAGCTGTCGCCTACACAGAAAAGGGGAGTGCTGGCTAGGATCCGTGCGTTTAATCATTCTGGATTTAAAGTCAAGATCCATGGAAACGTGTGTTATCACTACCAGTCTTTTGTCGGTAGAGACTACAAGGCATGGATGCAGATGGCTATATTTATTCTGTCCCCATACCTTTCAAATGGAGAGTTGATTGTTCTTGTGAACTTATCTAAGGTTGGCGATGTTGAGGTAGTAGTATTTATGTTTACTGCTTCACACAATTTGTAATATTCAGGTCTTTCAAATTGCTTACTGCAGTTTCTTTGAGTTATCCAAGGCAGAAGCATGGCACCAGATATGTGTAGACTTTGTGCACTCTGTTCGAGACTTCATGCCTACAATGCTCCGAAAACAGAAAGTTCATTACATCCTTCACCTAGTTCAGTGCATGCAAGACTATGGACCATCATCTAGCTTCTGTGCTGAACGGTTGGTGTTGTACACTAAAGCACCTCTGTGTATGACTACATGTTTAAATTTTTTCCCTATTAGACCTGAATCGTTTAACTCCAATATACGGATGCAGAATATATTTGGCAACAAGCAGGCTCCTAGCAGAGATATTGCTGTGCATTTTGCTGTGATTGAACACCTCCGCTTCGTTTGTGAAGGTGGTTATTATAATGACAAGGAAAGGTTTGTTCACACGTAACTGTGGTGCTTGCATGTAGAATGTAACAATGTATATGTGTTGCCAGTTGTGATACAGGTCTCCATGACCTTTACTACTCAAACCAATACAACGCTTTCTCAATTCAGCACCTAGTAAGGAGTTAAATGCTCACAAAGCCATATACACTGCAGCAACAGCAAGAATGGTAGGTGATAGAGATTAGAGGAGGGTGTAGAAAATAGCATTGGCAGATCAAAAAATAATGCTATAGGGTAGGGTACACTTGCCAGCAAAGAAGTATGGGGAACCCTGTAATCACTCAGGGTGGATTCTCATAAGCTTTCACACATTTAATGACAGGGAATGAATGAGGCAGGGAGGGCTGCCGGGCTCCCCAAAGCTATGCTACATGTATCCAGATCCTCCTTTGGAGAAGAGGGTGTTGGGGAGAGGAGAGAGAAGAGGGTGTTAAAAAGGAGGCTGGAGGGGGAGGGTGTTTGGGATGATTTACTTTTACATCCAGTATTTTAAAGCCATCAGGTGCGTGTGACCAGTTTATGTTTCTGAAAGTGGCTATAACTGAGCTTGGAGTAGAATCGACACTTGAGCAGATTCTGAAGATGGATCCACCATACACTGTATGATGTCACTGTGCACCTTGGCAGCCTTATGGATGGGAAGCTGCAACAGTTTAAAGCTGTTATGTCACATACGGTGGAACTAGTTCATGCAGGGGACTACATAGAACTCGATCCACCATTCTGTGAGGTATGCTACTTTTTTTTTAATCCATTAATATACTACTTCATCTCTTCTAATAGTTCAAATATGGACAGCTCCTGACTACCATTAAGTCTGAGGCTGGACATACGTATTGTCTAGTACAAGGTTTTGAAGCAGTGGAGCAACCAGATGGACAACCAGTTTTTAATTCTTTTGACTGTCCACTCTACTACTTGTCAAGGAAACTTTTCACTGTGGACAGCAGTGCCATTGTTAGAGCTGTGTCAATGGTTCATGAATGTGGTTCTAGCTGCAAACTACAGGATGCAGAACTTCTTCAGAACGTGGAAAGAGAAGAAATGGCTACCACGCAGTGTGTTCTTAAGCATGACTGGACATTGACATTGCCGTTGTTCTGTTATAATGTGTACTGCATTTTATAACAATTTTTGGATAAACATTAGCGCATTATTAGAACAGGCCCATAAAAGGGATTTACCATGCCGTTACGCTCTGCAGTACAGACTGTGTCAGGCCCGTTATCGGTTTCGAGTCCGATTGTAACCTACATACGGAATCGGAATGTTCCCTTCGGACATGAATCTATACGTGTAAATTTATCCGTTCAAAACCTGTAAACAAACCGTTGCGGATTGTTTACGGTCCTGACTCGATGAAAAATTTTTGGTTGTGTATACCACGTGTTTTTTGTAATGGCTGATATACGGATGTTAGTTCATGCTATCCATTACGCTGTGGAAAGACTAAGGTTTACCGAGATAAAGAGCCTTCAGTTGGAAGTAGTTTTAGCTATAGCCTGCCACTGGGCAGGACGTTTTTGGAGTGTTACCAACTGGATATGGCAAGAGTCTTTGTTATGTCTGCCTTCCTATATTGCGCGAACATCCGCCATAAACGTACAACGCTAGATGAAGATGTTCCGCTAAGGCTGCGCCTTTCGAGTGGAAGGTTGGTTTGGTCATATCCACAAAGGACAGAAAGATTATCCGCCATACTAATGCTAAATAGTCTGGGGACTAGTACTGCTTGTGCAGTGAACCGTTATCCACATTATTATATTCATGAGATTTCATGATACCAACTAGTGCACAAAACGGATGCGATCAAGCACTATAATCTATGGATCAAGTCACCAGAGCCATCAGTCGGGTCCCCAGACTACCCTATTCCATCCACCCAAAAATGGAATTATGCCTGTTCGCTAAGTACAGGTAGGGCTAAACTTTATTTTGGCGCACTCTACGCACCGTAAATAACCATGCTGTTTTAAACCTTATATTTTAACCGCTTCTACCGACCACCAGAGGGAGAACAAGCCATTGCATAGCGTACAGCCTCGACCGAAACACAGAGCGACTCGTTGCACAGAGATCTTACATAATTCTTCACCTTTGAAGGTTTTAAGCAAGCTATGATGATTTGAAACCCATCAGTACTCTCGCTAACCTCGTAAAACAGTCAGTCGTAAAGAAATCACAAGCGAATCACATGACAATAATTATTCAAAATGGCGCGTGAATAAGGTCTATAGCCTGCGCTATTTAAAAGCAGTTTCATGACTTCAAAATACTATAGTAGCAGAGCTTCTGGGGCGGAGCCCCAGACCCCGATGGGGGAGCTTACAGCGCTCTCCCATACCCCCTAGCTGGGGTGGGAAGGGTACTCCCTCCCGCACCCACCCCAACTATCTTGGCCACGCCTCCACCATTAACCTTACAGGTTTTATTCCCGTTCCTACGGCCCTGTAATATTCGAATACGCTGGGTAGTATGAGATCGCTGCGCTGAGTCATCGCTGCTGCGCGTGACCTGCACTAATCACATTCATACATAAACAATTAATGGCGTTCATTACGCACGTGATTCGTTGGCGAAATAAAGCTGGCTGTGGTAACACTGAGTTGCCGTATACAGAAGAGACGCAAAGGTGAGTCATTCATACATGAGACTGTATTAAATCCTTCGAGGGGTTTGTAAAGTGTTATAACTTATAAGCGTTAGCAGAGGTGTTATAGTTCCCCACACGGGTGCGGATATGGCTACTTCTCGGTTTCAGAGGGGAATCTTCGTAAAATACGATACCGCCACATGTATTCGTCCCTTTGCGGCCGCCATCACTGGGTTATTCCATTATTTAACCCTACACCCCTACTGATGCAGGCGAGAAATGGGGGGTGGGGTTGGTCAGGTCAGTTCCGGTACGAAAAGGTGGGAGCGGGGGTGTAGCCGGGGTGGCTGTCCACTTACGGCCCGATACGAAAGAAGAGGGAGGGTCCGGAGGTTAGCAGACAGGGGTGGTTAGGCCTTGGTATCAATAATGGTTTTCTAGACATAAAATCCGATCGAGTGACTAATGGTTCTGTACATGGCTGGAAGAGTTCTTCCGTGCAAGTGGGAGGAAGGAGAGAAGAGCAGTTGGCTTACCAAATAAAATATCCCACCCTCAGTGTACTTAGTAAAAGGCAGTGGAAGGTTCAGTGGGTGATATACAAGGTAAAGATTACTTTGAACCATGTTAGAATATGAAAGGAAACTCTCTCATAGTGTGGTTTTAGACAAAGATGATTTTAGCAAAAACTCAAAAGTAATTTCCGACAAACTCCTGCAACTTATCTGCAGCTTGATGTTACTGAGAAATAATGCATGGTCCAATTAAAAAATAGTTACTAAGGCTGGAATTAAAATAGTTACTAAGGCTGGAATTAAATCGAGATATATGTGAAACTATTTTTTCGCCCTGTCAATAATTGAATAGATCTCTTAGTCTTGGCCCACAACCCAGTTCATGTACATGTAGCGGTAATGTAACCCATGCTCTGCTGTGACAAGGGTCTGGGGCCGTGACTACGGATATCTAGGTCACTGTTTGCACTGTTGAGCATGTTGTTGTAGTTGTACGCTACTTCTCCAATAACGAAGTTTTTAATTTTAACCACTTTTTTTTTCACCCACTAACTGGTTCAAATCATGTATGGGAAGGCTGGGTGATGTAGCCAATGCCTGTTTATTTCTGAGCTTTAAATCCAAGCAACCGGAAGTGTGATTGTTCTGTAGGTGTTATTCTGCCACACATAATACCCAGAGCAGATGACACAGGCATACATTCTTTATTGCGATTCTGCTTTAGTTACAATGCATGCGGCCTACTCGTGTGAAATCAAAAGTACTATCATGTCATGAAACTTTGCTGCCCTGTGCTTCTCCTTCAAATAAAGTACATTCCAATTGATTAGTTGATTGTCAGAACTTTGAAAGGTTTTTCAAGTGCTGCACCATAGCTATATGCGAAACCATCGATGCACTAGTGTTGAGTTATTACTTGTGGTTCTGCGTTGCGAGAGGTGTGCAAATCTGGCGAGGGGAAAACTGCATGGTAAAGAACACCCCCAGGAGCAGACCAGCCCACAATGGTCCAGCTAAGATTACTGCAGCAATCCCTTCAATAGCCCCGCCTCCAGGGTTCTAACTAAATAAGATTAGCCAGTTCTAATAATCCTTCTATGTGTTCCTCGTGCTTGTCCATCTTACACCAACCCCCTGGGAATCAGTCTGCACAGAATGCATGGTGTGTACGAAATACCCAACTGCAGTGGAGCAAAGTATACTGTATACATCATGGACAACAGTCCTCTGCCGGCAACACCTATAATACATGTACATGCACTAGTACTGTTGATGGATATTGCGTTGTGCAGTCTACATTTGTGCTGATCACTTGTGCTCATGGCAACCCCCAGCACTTGCTATTACAACCACAGTTCAGGAGGTCCTTCTCATCAAAATGCACCTGCTGGAAGGCTTTGGGCAAAGAGTATATACACTGTACGTAGGATTTGGTCTTCTGGGAGAGCAAGGAGCTGAATCAAGCCATGTGACATTGAATTGCTACACCAATGAATGTACCAGTACATGTCCCAGCTACACACTTCACCCTGATTATTAAGAAACACCTCCTGTCAATAGTTCCACAGAATACCTACTCCTTAAAAAATAGAGTTCAGAAAGATTAATCCGTTATAAACTGTAGCAAGCAGTACTAACTGTCTGTCTATCAACATACACCGCTAGCGCAAAAACATGTCTCTTAGAATAACCCTGAAAAGAAACTTTTCTAGGGTTGGGAGCTTGGAAACTCACTTGTAAGCCAAGGAGTCTCTCGAGGGTTACCCGCTTTCACGAGCCATAACTTGCCGTAGCGATATAGCTGTGTCATGAGAATTAGTATATGAATAGAATGATGATGCCTCTTTTGTTTTAAGGTTTTAAATGGTGCCAGTTGAACTCCACTTTCACTTTTGTACCTGAAGCTCACATTTCTGACCCCTGGTTGGCAAGGACATTGCATAATTATCATGTTATAAACTAGAGTAGTGTCCACAAATGGGGAGAATGGTCTTGTTATGCTTTGACTATCTGACCTGTGGCTTGCATGCTCTGATTTTATGTACGTTTTGAACTTCTCCATATATGGAGCTACACAGGTACCTGGTTTGCTGGTATGTAGTTAGCATTCTGCTGGTTACTTCATTTATTATTTCAGTGGAAGGTTTGAGGTGGGCATGGCAGTGACATGGCTGGTGTTATCCTGTGCATGTCTGCATGAATAGGTGTGAACACTGTGGGCTATAGGTGAAAACTGTGAGCCGACTGTGTGCTCTTGTCCTTGAACTCAAACGGAACTATAATGACGAGTAATGCATGGCGCAACACACACTGAACACCGATACACATAATTATGTAATGTACAGCAGGTACTGAAAGAGTGTACTGATCCGTTCTCGGACATCTTCTGGATAATACATCTGGACAACTCTATTGAAGTAGATGTAATTAATGACGTCAACTGATTACATAGGGTTGTGTGGGCGTTACATTCCCATAGGCAATTGTTATTCTTATTGACCAGTATGCTAACATCACCTCTAAGAGGTTATTATTTGAAACCTCCCCTGCTCAATGGTAACTGGGCTGGCTATAATTTGTACTGAACACTATATGTGTGTGGTGGGAGGGGCAGGAGAATGTTGCGTGGTTATACAGTGCTGATGATCACATCCAAAGCTTCCATTGCCATCCATTTGTCAGTCCATTGTCAGGTCTTTCTTACATAGGGAGGATTTGAAGTATTACCTCCTCTGGGCAAAAACTCAATAGCCCAGATTGATTACGTGTAGTCATGGCAACAATTTATATAGTTTCCATGCATACCATTAGTACGTACAGGGACATCCCATAATGAAATATATCAGCCTTTAAATTTATTATGTTGTACAATGTATGATTGTATCTGAAAAAGTTAATGATATTGGTGTTAATTAAATAGTATAGATGGAGATGGTAGTAGTGTGAGTGTTTGGAATCACAGCATATTACTACACAGATGTGCACATCATTCGTGATAATCTTCACATTGGTTCTTTCAATTTCAAGTGAGTGTACCATTTATCTATACCACATGCATCCATACATGTAACAGTACAGTTTATTTTATTTTATTTACCATCCACAGTGTCGTCAGGGCAACCTCTTCCATGTCAGGCAGATGGCCAGCCTTGTGCACAGCAGATATGTCCAAACACTGCAGTGAAGCTGATGTGTAACGTACCTGGTGGTATGCTTGGGACTATCACAAGATGGACGACATCATCTCCAAGCTGTATACTGAATTTGGACCAATCTGCTAGTGTCAGCTGTGGCACCCAGACACCTGCTGTGTGTGCCTCAACATTCACAGCAACAAACTCCAATCCTATTGCAGGCTATTGCAATGCTTCCACACTGTCCTTTGTGATGTCATCTGGTCTGAATGGTACCATGGTAACATGCACATCTACTGGCCAATCTGGTATGGTCATAGGAACTATCGGATCAACCACCCTGTATGCTGTAGGTAAGGCTAACATTTTTTATAGACCTGAGGTGCACTAATGCATATTTGATATTCAGGTGTATAATGCAAGCATTTAAGGCACATGACTACATTGAATACCTATATCATCTCCTGTTATTTTTGTGCAATACACACACATTGATGCACACTTACATGTACATGTGTAAATATTACACACACACACACACACACACACACACACACACACACACACACACACACACACACACACACACACACACATGCACGCACGCGCACACACACAAACTACAGCTCCACCAGGACCAATCTCTGTATCAGGAGCACCTGGACTGAATACTCTGGTTGTCATGGTGACAGCTTCTTCATATGGAGGTAGCCCCGCCTACTACAACATCTCTCTGATGGGGACAGGAAGTGAAAGAAGTGTAGTCACTTTGTCACCTAACACCACATTTGATGGCTTACCCAGTAATACCCCCATCTTCATAACAGTGGTGGCCATCAACTGTGCTGGAAGTAACTCAACATACATAAACACTGGAACATGTAAGTGTACCAACGTGGTACGTTGCCATGATATTACCTCTAGCTCCTCCCCCTCCAGTGTCCCCCCCCCCTACAAACATCAGGGTGCAGCAGTTACTACTGGATACGACCACCCAACTGATCATCACATGGACGCATGTGGTATGAGACTATGGGTGTACATGAGCACCACATTAATGACCACTGGGGTGTACATGAGCACCACATTAATGACCATTGGGGTGTACATGAGCACCACATCAATGACCACTGGGGTGTACATGAGACCACATCAATGACCACTGGGGTGTACATGAGCACCACATTAATGACCACTGGGGTGTACATGAGCACCACATCAATGACCACTGGGGTGTACATGAGCACCACATTAATGACCACTGGGGTGTACATGAGCACCACATTAATGTCCACTGGGGTGTACATGAGCACCACATCAATGACCACTGGGGTGTACATGAGCACCACATTAATGACCACTGGGGTGTACATGAGCACCACATCAATGACCACTGGGGTGTACATGAGCACCACATTAATGACCACTGGGGTGTACATGAGCACCACATTAATGTCCACTGGGGTGTACATGAGCACCACATCAATGACCACTGGGGTGTACATGAGCACCACATTAATGACCACTGGGGTGTACATGAGCACCACATCAATGACACCTGGGGTGTACATGAGCACCACATTAACCCTTGAAGTGCGGAAGGCACCTTTATGTGCCCATGAATTTGATACAGAATAATGTTATAGTCTCAAACAATTTTAAAACAACAACACAGTTTCATCAATTGCAGTTGCCACTCAGAGCATGTTAGTGTACATGTACTATATATTACTTTATTGATATGGCCTTCCATAGAGCTAGAAGACTTTGTAAACAGGTTTCTTTCCGTCTGGTACACATGCACGAAACCCCGCGTGCGCATGTGGAACACTGTTACAAAGAAAAACCACAGACGGTTAGAATCCTGGTGATGTCAATTTTTTTCCCTTCATCCCTTTTTTTTCTTCTTAGCAGGGAGTGCAATATGGAAGAATATTGTCTGTGTTGTAGTATTAACTTTTATTCGTGGGATTTTTTTTAGCTTGCATTGGCAGTCAATAATATACGGGCAGCTGTTACGCAATAGGCGCAATAGTTACGTTTAGCAGCTGTTACGCATTGTTATTAGTTTGCAGTTAGGCGTTATGATTAACGTTGGAAAATACAATTTGGCCTGAGTCGCCTGACGTAGAGTGCAACTGCTTCAAACGGGATATGTACTGCAAGCAAAGCTGCAACAAGCAAACTGCACTGTAGTAACATTATATTACTAATGATAACACTGCATATTTCATTATACACCACTATTGCCCTTATATAGGGAGGTAACGTCACAAGGTACCAGATAATGTCTTCATCACAAGGTTTCAACACCACATCCTCACCTTCTGCTAAGGTCATCTGCTCTGGATCAGATTGTACCTATATCCAAAATGTAAAGACAACAGGAGCCCTGTACACTGTTACCATAGCAGCCATAAATGGGGACGGAGTTGGGCCATGGAGTGACCCCAAGCAAGGTTAGGGCTGTGGAAATGTTATGTTTGGTTAATTAATTAGCTATTGTGTGCCTTATTTGACAAGATGTGTTCTTAATCCATCACAGGTACTGAGATTATTAATGAACAGACGTCATCAGGTTAGTTGTATCTGCTCTGTTACCTTTTTGCAGCAGGAGGTGGTGTTGGGTATGCAAATACTAGCCAGATTGAATAATGGATTTATATGTAAATCCTTCTTTCAACACAGTTTGCATACATGTAATCTGTATATTGGTTTGTGTACATGTGCAAGGTTCATCCCGTGCATACAGTGATGAGTACAGGTATACATGCATTGAGTATGCCTGTATGCCATCAGGTTAGTTATAAATTCTCGTGAATCTGTTACCTTTTTGTGGTGTTGGGTATGCAAATACTAGCCAGCTGGGAACCAGTTGTTAATACACTACTCAATGGATTTATATGTAATTCAACACATCTATGCAGTTTGCATACATGTAACCTGTATGTACATGTGCATGGTTCATCTCATGCATACAAAGATGAGCACAGGTGTACATTCATTAAGTACACCTCTAGTATAACTGTGTTATGTGATAGTTCTGTTCCCTCAGTTGCAGTTGGTGTTGGTGTTGGAATTGGTCTTGGTGTACCCGTTGTTGTATTTGTAGTGACCATAGCAATCTTGGCCTACTGGCTGTTCAATCGTCACAGGAAGAGTATATCTGGTATGGGACATTGTACAGGTTATGCTTATACATTGTAGTAATTAATGCAGTTTCAATGTCAACAAGGACACTATTACAGATTATGAGGCAATTAGTTTTTATCTCACCACATGTACATGGCAATTCACATGATCCAATACGTAAGCCCCAACCCCCCCCCCCCCCCCCCCACACACACACACTCACACTATATAGCCTGGGGACCTACCTCTGTGTGACTGTGACCTTGTGGGGTGGGAGGGGCAACTATAATTATCAATGATCATTTTGAACATTATGAGGGTATGTGTAGTACAGGTACATTACCAGTATATTGGTCTCCACTTCCATTTAAAGCCCATTGCTGGTTTGGGTGTATTAATATTGCATACTTCTTCTCTGTAGTCCCAGGACGTGTTAATGAAGAGCAGCTGGCAACATTGTAAGCTGAACGCCCTTAGGGGAGGAGGGGAGGGGGATGAAGTGTTTCTGATGTAAGGTATGCATCATTCACTTGTAGTTGAAGTCCATATCACATAATGGTGGTAAAATCATTTGCACAACTCATAAATATGCAACCATCTAAGTGTATGACAGAACTAAAGCATTTAACCTGATAGTGAAAGCTAAATTACATGTGATGTCAAATTTAACCATACATTTTATATCAAATTGGTATGCATTATAAACATTCCATAATGGGTCGCACATAATGTGCGATGATTCTGTAGGGAACTTCATGTCTATGTAGCTGAGTGGTGTGACATACCACCAAGGATTGAGGTTAGTGATACATGTACCTTACTACAGTGGTGCATGGTGAGCTACTTACTAAGTACATATTACTTGTACCCTGAGCTGGGCTATTTACATTCTGCAGTATACACATGTACGTGGGAGCATTAATAATGTTAAACAATTGTTATACATACATGTATTAGGGTATTATAACTGCACATGTAGGCACACCATTCCCCAGTTTTTATATAACACTCAGAGCTAGCACCCTCTCCACACATTACCTATGAAATGAGCTTCTGCGGCTGTACAATGTAATATGAGTAGAAAGTGTTTTACAACCATGACCTAAGACCTGATGCTAAGGGTTAAGTAATTGGTCTCTCCCTTCCAGTCATACTCCACTCCAATCTACATCACAAGCCAGTTGAATGGTTGTGTATTGGAACTGAAGAATGATAATAATAAAGTTGTGATCAGTAAGAGGGGACTTCCCCCTCATGACAGCCAGCTGTGGTACCTAGTTGACCAATCAGATGATGGCACATTTCTGATTGTCTCCAAACTGAATGGAAAAGTGTTGTCCTGTGATAACAGTAAGCAGCCATCCAAGGAAAGCCTACTATGGAAGAAGGATGGGGACCATATCATGTCTGTACAGAGAGAGAACTTTGCACTGCGTATCTCTGGAGTTATTAGAGAACATGGGTATCCAGCAGTCCTCCGTAAGAGGCAGGAAGATGACAGGAGCCAGATGTTTGATGAAAGGCCAGCTGTAAGTCCATGTGAAATGGTAACACTGTGTGTCAACCATCTTTGTATACTTACTAAATGGTATGCTGTACATGTGTGTAGATAGATGGGTATGGTATGCAGATGTAATGACAAGTTGAAGTACCTTCAAGCAGAACAACATACATGTACCCAGCATTGTGTGAACGCTTATAATCTTGGATGTGTATGCACTTTATGTCTTTCCATAACATGCATATGCACTTTATGTCAACATGCTGGGCTTTTTTTTAAAGCATCTTGAGAATGGTGGGTGTACGTCATGCAGAGTATTTGCATATAATACACACCGTTGTGTGCATGTGCAGTGGGGAAATATGTTTACCAAATGTAGAATGCATTATGGATTAGTAAAAAAGATGCATGGCTTTATTAACACCTTCCTCCAGGCATGAATTGTTTGCATATTGCATGTTAAGCAATTGGTGCACACTATTAGATATTACAGTAATACACTTGATTTGATATGCCTCTTGAGGCTTCCGACGAATGAACAGTGCAGATAATGGCTAAGAAATCGAACAAGGAGTTAAAGACAAATCGTTTCGCACTAGTCAGACTCCACGAAAACGTATGGTAGATCCAACATAAATAAGGATGAGAGGAAAAGCACGTACTTTGCACGTAAGCAAATTTTTTTGCTACACACTTAGAAATTACCAGTCCATTACAGTGTATATGCCAGCTTGCATATCCATGAACGGTACACTATCAGAATGCCCCATGAATTGCAGTATGCATTATGTCATTGTTTGTAGGAAAGGGAGACAGGGGGGGTGGGGGAGGGCTGAACCCCCTGAAAACCCCTCCCCCTCCCCTTAATCCACCTCTGAGTGCCCCTTGTGTCTAGTCCCGTTGTTCTCCATGTTCTTCTCCTCCTTCCTTTATTTTCATATAACTTGCGATAGAAGCAATTTCAACTGATGCCGTTTGTACCAAACAATGTGTAATGATTTGCATTTTATTTTCACTGGTCAGACTTTATTTTTGTAGCGCCAGCTAATTAACACATTTGGTTGTTACTATGACAACTTGGTCATGCTCAATATGAAGAAGAATATGGAAAGGTACGAATATTATTTGGTAATTTCGAATGAGTGAAAATGGAGGCTTGAATGGCTTGTATGTCTCAGGATGCTTTGTGTTTATGGACTCGGAGTTTTCAATCTTAGAGGCAATACTGAAAAGACATGGGGTCTTATGCATTTGCGATTATTATAAAAAAGTTATTGGCCTAGACATATAAATGGAGATGCAATAAGAGCTCGTGCTGATTCACTTGAACTGGGCAAATGTGTTGCAAAGTGTAGTGTTGCATCTAAACTAAATTGGTTGGGTAGCGTACTTTTTAAAATCCAACACAGGGATCACCCCCGGAATAAAACAGTTGCACACTTTGATCGCTTGAAACTATATGTGCAATCGTGAAAGAGTAAGGAAGAACAGGACGTCTGTGCAACATAGGCCCAGTATGCCTGAAGGTGATGATGGAATCATAAACGTGGGTGTGGAAGGACCAGAACAATCCAGAGGAGGAGATTACAGTTGAGTTCCGGGACGACACTGTCCAAAATAACGTAGAGCACGAGCAACTGCAGGCTGAAAATGAGCATTAAATCGCAGCGCAAGGCAATGATGAAATTGCTGAGCAAATTGTTCAAGTACAAGAAGATTGACACGAAGCCGCAGAAAGCCCGAAAATTTTGGACACAACATTTATGATTCTTAATGCCACAGACTCTTAGGGGGAGGGAGGGGGAGTAATGTAGCATACGTAGCTATAACATCATGCACGCACATGCGCACTTGGGATTGCATGTCTGTATACATTGATGTATGTGCATTGCTAATCACTTCTTGTGATTAAAGCTGGTCTTTGTATTTGATACCAAAAGCAAATACCTTATGGAGTTTTAGTGTTCCGCACTTCTTCAATTCCTTTAGTACCTTGTCGTATAGTGTTGCTGTCATATTTCCCCTTTGGTATGGCAAGACAATGAAGCCATACTGGATCGCCAACTGCGAAGGGTGATCCGTTTGCTGCTCTGTCGTATAAAGCTTTTTGGTGTCGCTGTTCTAAATTTAGACGAGTACAAATGTCCTGGCATGCGAAACCGCACATCCAGAGCATACTAGTTTACCTGAAAAGGGGAAGAAGGAAGTTGAAACATCACATCAGCAGGAAGGCGTGCCTCCCGCCAAACATCAAATAGAAGGGTGTGCAAACAGTGGACTCCCGCACACTGGTTTCGTAAGCTATCATCATCGAAATATGTAAATCCCAGTCACGTTCGTTCTCCGAAGCAGCCAATTACTGAGGAGGTTTAATAAAGTGCGGTTTTAAAGTGTTCCAGTAAACCGTCCAATTAGATACAGCTCTACTAGCTGAATCCACAGCGTGAAATCTGTTTCGACGACAAACCTTGTCAGAGGTGTCACACTGAACTGAGTGGTCCTCTGCTCCAGTGGCGCTTTGCCCCCCCCCCCCCCCCCCCCCCTCATTGCGGCCACTGCTCTGCTTTATGCCGGTGTTCAGCTCATCGGTCATATCCCACTTCTGGCGACAAAGACCAGCTCTAATCACAAGAGAAGTGATTAGCAATGCACTAAGTATACACAAGCACGGAATCCCAAGTGCGCAGTGCGTGCATGATGTAATAGCTACGTGTGCTACAGCTACAGGGCTTTTACTGATGACTGTCCTGGACTAGGTTTTTTAATAGCCTTGAATTCAAGCATGCTGTAATATTTCAGTAGTTTCATACCAATGTAGGTGTGCCAAATGTTCATATACAAAGAAAGAAACAAAATGTAAGTGTACTTTGACAATTTTTTAGTTCACGTCTAAGTTTTTAGTCAGTGCTTTGCAATGTGCTTGCCTTGCACACAGCTCTAAGAACACTGCATAAGACGGTTTGACCAGAAATTCTATACACCTGAGCTGCACATATCTGGTTTCCGTAGGCTTGTTTGTTTGAATGCCTGTGATTTTATGTCCAAAGAGCTGTACAGTGGAATTGCCTGCAATTGAAGACCAGGAGATTCAGTCATTTCCTTGCATCTTTTGGACATTGTGGTTGAAGCTTCATACTCCTCTTGTTTCAAAAGCTCTGAGGCAAGTGCCTTCCAAAACTCACAGTGTGTTATATATTCCTGAGCAGCCATTAATGAACTGTACATGAAGTACTGGTTCATTAATTAATATATATTAGTACACAACAGACCCCTACAATATTATACAATCGTATGAACCAACAAGGGTTTATATATTAACTGGAGGCAAGACTAGGACATTTTCCCTATAGAATGTTTTCTTTACTTGTGCAATGCAAACTGTTATCTTATTAAACTTCAAGTATAATGTTTCAATAGGTGCGACAACAAGATGGGTCTAGTGGCTATATTAGCAGACATGAAATCACCAGGGCCAACTAGCCATGCCAAAGTGCCCTGAAAACTAGGGCAAATTATTAAAGAATGTCATTACACATCGCAATATGACTCCAATGTTATGCATTAGGTTAGCACATTTTGCTGCCTAACTTGCTGTCAGCAACTTTTTTAGTTGCAGATATCATCATCTGCAACTTAAAACCACAGCTTAATTGTATGCGTACATGTATGCATCGTTCAACTGCCTTGAATGCTGTGTAAGTTGATAAATAGAAAACCCCTTATATTGTTAGTGGAAGGTGAGCTGCAAGCATAGGCGTACAAATGCAATATATATGGTCATGGCCTACTCCCTTTGACTTAAGTAAGCCTCTATGTACATCACCTTTATGCTTGCACATCAAAGCATGGTGGCCCAAGGTATTAAGACCATGTGCAAGGTAGTTCGAAGGGACATAGGAGAAGGCACCAATGCCTAGCCACCAATGGGATGGCAGTCTGGAATTCACAGAGCTCTGCCACAGAGATGGTACCATGGAAAGCCAATGCCACATGAGGGCAAAATAAGTGTAGCAACTACTGGATCAACAGAAGCAACTTCCTCCATGCAATAATTTAAACTTGGTACACACTTTCTTATGATCCACAAACTGGATTCCAATACAAGCTCAACATGAGGCACACTAAATTTGTTCATGTGGTCTGAGATAAATGGCTCCATTGCACTGTAGAGCTGATTCATTACTTGTATCACTATACTAATTTCTCTTGTTCCATGGCAGCCATGTCCACCACAAAGCTATTTTTTAACTGTGCTACATATATTGTAAATAAGAAGCACTGGTCAATGATGCGTAGTTGCATTAGGCTGAATGACAGTTGACATAGTTTGTCAATCCATCGGGTAGAATTCCACGTAGCTCCAGGTACAAGTGTCATAGGTGCATCAACGGTATATTTATATGCATGTAGTGGAGTCCAGCAGCTATTTATTGACTATCCATTACTTGGATATTGGTGTGCAAATTGAGTGCACGCTTTCCTGCTCAAAAGCAAACATCGAATCGAGCTGAGTGTTAACACTATAACCTTGTAATTGATAACATTTAACCTTTAATCTCCCGTCGTCCTACACGTAGGATTATTGTCCTACGCATAGGACGAAAGTTAAAATTAATTTTTTGCAAACTAGAACAAACCAAAATCTCATTGTACTGTAGAAATGGTTATTAATTCAGAAAATATTTTTACTTTCTTGCAATTCTTCTAAGATTGTCAAATACAATCAATACTGCATTGCTAAAAGATGTATTTGCGGTAAATTGCAAAGCAACTTAAAGTACTAAAAAGTAATGTTGGGAAGATCAGAGCAACATGTTAAAAGAAGGGGGTAGTAAGACAGGTCTTTTGCACTAACCATATAAAAAGTACATTGTAGATTTGGAAATTGCTAGCTCCACAAGCTTATGAACGATAGGTATTTGTCAGACGCATGTTGCGAGAATAGCCAAGTGAATGGACAAAATCTTGAAAACGTACAGGTGTTGTTTTGGTAAAAATGGCAAATAGAGTAAAACCACTGCCATAGAATGTATATAGTAGCTTCAAAAAAGTTATACTTGTCGTGCTTTTTTCTGTGACAATTAAATTCTCTACATAATGCATTTTTAAGAACCATATCTGTTTATTAGCATCGTGTAACCAAGGGTGTGATTTAAAAAATAGACTGACAAATTTAGCACGATAGACACATCAACAGCAGTAGAGAAATGGATGCCAAAAAACTGCATTTCTATTTATAATGAATTTTCAAATATTGGTCCTACACGTAGGACTTGGACCTGGAGAATTAAGGTTAAGTCAATGATCTGAGTAATTACATAGCTACAAGCCCAGATTTGGAATGAAAGGTTACGAAGGTATACAGATTTATGTAACATCAAATTTGATAGTGATGAAATTGAAGGTTGATACTTTCCCATATAAATTAAATAGATTTATATGGTAATTGATGTATTCCTACTATAGGATAAATTTTGCTTTGTATGTTCACAGATTGTTCCTGTCTACTACATTGAATGCTGTGATTGTTGTGTTGAAATAACTGACACTGCCATCATTGCAGCCAATCAATATACGCCCCCACCAACTGAGGCCCAACAATGGTACATTTGTGATTTAAGTGGTCAACAGAATGATGGAAGGTTTTTGATTGTTTCAAAGTTGAATGGAAAAGCTTTGTATTGTAAAGGTGGAAGAGAAGGATTGGATGTGAGGGCTACAGAACGTAACGATGATGATGAAAGCCAACATTGGATAAGAGAGGGCACTAACATTGTGTCCAAGAAACTGAATAAAAAAATCTTTAGGCCACCAGCTAGCAAAGCTTCGAGGTATAACCTTATTCTTGTTAACATAGCTGGAACTGGAGATAAGAAAAACTTTGCTTTTACTATTGTGAAGGTAAATCTGTACATATCCACATGTTAGAAGCATATTGTGATGTAACTTTACACCACTGATAATGCAATGTATGAATTGTAAATAAAAATAACTCCTATTATTGATTTCAATGTAATCTGGAACACATTCATCATTACCTTAGGATAGTGCTGATGGGTCATATAGTGGTCTCACATATTAGTTAGGACTGTATTGGGACAATATTTTTAGTCATCATCTTCAATTCTGTTCATAAATACATTGTATCACATCATTATGGATTGTTGTCTTATTGTTTTGCCATGTCAAAGTAACAAGTCATCATATTTACTGGGCACTGCCTGTGCGGGCAATAACCACTTCATCCCCATCCCTGTACTGGTTAGTCTTATAATATAATGTTCATTAACGTATATTATTATTACGATTAAAGTGTGCTTATTAACCGTTTATATTACTGTGCCTTGTTGCATATTATCGGACTCGTACTCACAACTATTTCGTAGATAATATTTGGCCCCAATGATGACTCCTGTTCTTTTTTAGTCTGCATGGGTACATGCACAACGGATCAATTGCGCATCTGAAAAATGTGCATGAACAAAGAAAAAATGAATGAAACAAGAAATAAAAACCTTTTCTATGAGAAAGTTGGTGGGATATAGGATTTGAAGGCAATAGTGGTATAAAAAGCAAGGAAACAAGGGTCTGTAATAGTAAGGGAAAATGTCATAGTCCTATATTTAGCACACGAACATAGATATGCTACAAATGGGCTAAATATAGGACTGTGACATTTTCCCTTACTATTACAGACCCTTGTTTCCTTGCTTTTTACACCACCATTGCCTTCAAATCCTATATTCCACCAACTTTCTCATAGAGAAGGTTTTTTATTTACTTGTGTTCATTGGAGCATTATTTGTTCGAAAGAACTTACATTAAAACATCACAGATTACCACCCATTACCGTTTATTAGTAAGACTAGGCAGTATAGCTGCTATACACACATGTTAATATGTTTAGCATAAGAACATAATGCAAAGGTCTGGGGACTGAACTACTGACTTCAGTTGATTTGAATAATTCTCCACACAGTGTGAAACGGAGTATGAGTTGTGTTACATCCAACACTACACTGATGATCGTATGCTTGACCTGGAGCACCTAGCCAATGGTCCTGTCTGCAAGGATAATGGAGCAGCTGCCATCTTCAATCCCAGGGCTACCACACCCACTGATAGCCAGCAGTGGTACCTCCACCCCCTACCTGATGGGGAACACTACCTGGTCATTTCAAGCCTTCATGGGAAGGTACTCACCTATCAGGTTGATGAAGGAGGACGTCCCAAATGTTTTGTCACTACCTCCAATGGTGGGGAAGATCAGAAGTGGAGGAAGGAGGAGGATGGTAGTGTTGTGTCTGTGAAACATGGCTATGTGATTGGCAGATGTGTGGGGATTGGTGATGAGGTGTGATTTTGAATCAGTTGTAACATTTTTAGTACACATGGTTAATAAAGGCATATTGCTGTAATGATGTTTGTTTCCTATAGTGAAAAAAAAACCAATTTAGAACAGCATGGGAAACAGTGGCTGATCCATGGGGGGAGGGGGGGGGGAGGTAGGTCAATCGGTTCAATAGAACCTCCTCCCCTACCACCCACACACACAAAAAATCTAGCCCCTCTCTATCCAGTGTTCCCTACCATGGCAGGCCTACCTCTACGCAGCTTTAGTGCATACATATATATATATATAATTATATATATATATATGGGGCAGTGTCCAGCTAATCACCCTTATGGTACTTTTTCAAAATTTCCAGAACAAGCAAAAGAAAAGTAACGCTCGCATTGAAATGTATGGCTAATTATAAATTCAGTGCCTAATAACTTTGTGATGGATAGTCCGATTTAGGATGCGTAAGGACCATTTGACAGAAGCTCATGGGTGTTCAAGGAAATCAAAAAATTTGAAAACTTGAAAAACTAGCCAGAAGGGTGATTCTGCTGGACACCGTCCCATAGATATATATATAATTATGTATATATAATATACGTATAGCAAAGTTGTCAATGCTTTAGTTTCAAGGCATATGTGCTTAAATATATTCGGAACACACGCATATGCACACACATCCATCTGGCGAATTTTGTGCATAGCAACATAATTATGTCGCTATGCACCAATCAGATGCAGGGAGTCATGTCACACTCCCTGTCATGTGATACCTAAATTGTGTTGTACATGTAATTACACTCCAAGCACTAATGTTATAATAACTGGTTCTACATTCTGCGTTGGGTCGTTGGGTCTAGGGCCGAGACCCCCCCCCCCCCTCATACCAACCTGCACACAGTGAAAAATCACAGGCTCCTCCTGCCTCCATGCTCATGCAAGATGACCACGGCACAATAACATTTAACATTGGTGTTCACCGTCTGTGCATGACAAAAAACATGGACATATCTTACATGTATGTGTTCTACAACTAGACAATGCAATGAAAGGAGTGTCCACTTTTATAGTGCATACAAACTGCTCACAAACCCAAGCACTTGCTCACTTTTAAGCACTTTTTTACAGCTCTTTTATGTACCATGCATCCTTGGCAGTCTCTGACTTCCAGCTATACCATGCTGCTTGAACAGTCTATCAGGGACTTATTAGCTTCTGTGGTAGCACCATCAGCCCGGAGGCTGTGCATACCAAACAGTGCAGTGTCCCACCACAACCGGCCTATCTTTGCCAACAATAATTCTCTGAGGCGAGTACTTATCTATCCCCCCCAGCTGTCTTACGGAGTTTCTCACCCTACTTTGTATTCATAATACCCCTGAACACTTCAATAGCTATAGACTGCTCAGTGAGTTTAGCCATGTCAAAGTAACGAGACATCATATTACTGGGCACTTTGGTGTGCCTATGCTGGCAACTCTACCTGTACTGGTCAGTGTTACAGGGCTTTATACCGGCTAACCCGCATGCAGCCATGCATGGTTAGGCAAGATCAAAACATGTTGCATGTGTGGTGCATCACATTTCATGGCTAATCATCATTACCACAAGTGATGATAAGAACTGTCATGAGAAATTGGTGGCATATAGGCATGATCGAAAGGCAATAGGTTAACTGACTGGGAAGGGAATAGTCCCATATTAGCACGTGCATGTCATACTCTTAATAATTATGTGTGCTAATAAAGGTCGATTTCTTTTACTCAATGGAATAATTCTTTGCCATAAGGTGTTTATGCATGTAAACGCATTTTCCGACAACATACAAACTCAAAATTCGATCGCCTTTTAAAATCTCTACGGTAGTTACTAAACTATAACCCAGCAACGATACCGTATTACCATAATTTTTTTTGGAACTATATTTACCGCCTACGTATTACAATTATAGTTGCGGACTCAGCTGGTTTGTTTACACTGCCACTGAAGTAGACCATGCAAATAAATGGCCAAGGTGAGTCGCCTGCAGCTGCACTTTAGACACAGGAACACAAGTCAGAGGCGGATCCAGGGGGGGGGGGGGGGGGGGTTTTGGGGGTTGCAACCCCCCCCTTTCATATAAGGTACCGCCCCCTTTTCTGCTAAACAGCCCACCCCCCCCCCCGCCCGCTTTTTGTATCGGGCCTGAAGCGCCGGACAGCAACCCCCCCCCCCCCCCCCCCCCCCGCTTTTCATATCGGGCCTGAAGCGGACAGCACCCCCCCCCCCCCCGCTTTTCGTATCCTACCTGAAGCGGAACCCCCCCCCCCCCCCCCCCCCCGCATTTCGTATCGCGGGTCTCAACCCCCCCTTTTGGAAAATCCTGTATCCGCCCCTGCAAGTACCTTATTAAGTACAGTACGCACCGTGACAGTGATATCCATGCTTGCATTTAGCTAGGAGCCGGCTTCGATCGGAGAGACATGCATAACGTAAACCTAAGGCCAAGCTAAGTAAATCCGTTGTTCGAGACATATAAGTAATGCCACCAGTTCCTCCATAATTTATGGACTCCATGCGTGCACGATTTTGTATCTGTCTACGACGATAGAAAACGAAATTGTACACGATATGGTACACAGAGGCCAAACGGATAGTCGAATAGCGCACTGCGGGGCAGCGGAGCATATATCTATGAGCAAAGTAATACAGTTGGGGAGAAACCCGCTTTTATTCTTCTCAGTATTTCCTCGTTTACTGTTCAATTCTGGTTTGCCACCCTCCCCCACTATGGACGTATTAGTGCCCCTCCCCCAACACTATGGACGTATTAGTGCCCCACCCCCAACACTATGGACGTATTAGTGCCCCTCCCCCAACACTATGGATGAATTAGTGCCCCTCCCCCAACACTATGAATGTATTAGTGCCCCTCCCCCAACACTATGGACGTATTAGTGCCCCTCCCCCAACACTATGGACCTATTAGTGCCCCTCCCCCAACACTATGGATGTATTAGTGCCCCTCCCCCAACACTATGGACGTATTAGTGCCCCTCCCCCAACTCTATGGATGAATTAGTGACCCTCCCCCAACACTATGGACGTATTAGTGCCCCTCCCCCAACACTATGGATGAATTAGTGTCTGTGCCTCTCCACTACAACACTGTGTCACCTCCCCCTCTCCACTACATCACTGTGTCACTTCCCCCTCTCCACTACATCACTGTGTCACCTCCCCTCTCCACTACATCACTGTGTCACCTCCCCCTCTCCACTACATCACTGTGTCACCTCCCCCTCTCCACTACATCACTGTGTCACCTCCCCCTCTCCACTACGTCACTGTGTCACTTCTTCCTCTCCACTACATCACTGTGTCACCTCCCCCTCTCCACTACATCACTGTGTCACCTCCCCCTCTCCACTACATCACTGTGTCACTTCTCCCTCTCCACTACATCACTGTGTCACCTCCCCCTCTCCACTACATCACTGTCACTCCCCCTCTCCACTACATCACTGTGTCACTTCCCCTCTCCACTACATCACTGTGTCACCTCCCCCTCTCCACTACATCACTGTGTCACCTCCCCCTCTCCACTACATCACTGTGTCACTTCCCCCTCTCCACTACATCACTGTGTCACCTCCCCCTCTCCACTACATCACTGTGTCACTTCCCCCTCTCCACTACATCACTGTGTCACCTCCCCCTCTCCACTACATCACTGTGTCACCTCCCCCTCTCCACTACATCACTGTGTCACCTCTCCCTCTCCACTACATCACTGTGTCACCTCCCCCTCTCCACTACATCACTGTGTCACCTCCCCCTCTCCACTACATCACTGTCATCCTCTCTCCACTAAAGGCTAATTATTTTCATGACTGGGAATTGATTTGTGATCACATTATGATGTGGTCTTCCATTTCCTATGCAGATGTGGACATATGTGACCATCTTCACTAACATCCTCCTTACCTCATGTGAGTGGTGTCACTACATGTATGTGAGCAAGGGGTGTATGTTGTAGTCACTAAACAATTTACTCCATTAAGCCACGGCAGGGAAATGGAGACCTACATGTAGGAAAGCACACCCACACACAGATATTATACACCCACAAATGTCACCAAGCAATTCAATAACACACAAGCAGCAGCATAATATAGTGACCACATGCAACACCAACACAAATCGTCCAATGACCCCTCAGGTTTGACAGTTCAGTTATCTAGACCTTTATGGGTACGGACTGAATACCGGTCTCCAAAATACTCTACAACACACATGTTGCACACCCCTACACTGCTGTGGTATTCTGTACATACTCTAATTAATCCCTCTCTCTTTTATCATGAATGCAATCAATGATGCTATACTAAATCTAGTTTCCACAGTGTCGTTAGGGCAACCTCTTCCATGTCAGGCAGATGGCCAGCCATGTGCACAGCAGATATGTCCAAACACTGCAGTGAAGCTAATGTGTAACATACCTGGGGGTATGCTTGGGACTATCACAAGATGGACGACATCATCTCCAAAGCTGTATACTGAATTTGGACCAATCTGCTAGTGTCAGCTGTGGCACCCAGACACCTGCTGTGTGTGCTCCATTCACAGCAACAAACTCCAATCCTATTGCAGGCTATTGCAATGCTTCCACACTGTCCTTTGTGATGTCACCTGATCTGAATGGTACCATGGTAACATGCACGTCTATTGGCTCAGCTGGTGTTGTCATAGGAACTATCGGATCAACTACCCTGTATGCTGTAGGACCCTCTGAAGGAAGTTAGACTAATATGTTCCCCCTGTGTTGTGTTGTGATGTATAACATTGCCAATCTGGTGTGCTTTAGTCTTAACAATCTTATGTTGGACATGCAACCTGGAAGCAATAGTGTTGTAAAATGCTTCATTTATGCACACACACACACACACACACACACACACACACACACACACACACACACACACACACACACACACACACACACACACACACACACACACACACACACAGACACGCATGCACACACGCACACACACACGCACATACACACACACACACTACAGCTCCACCAGGACCAACCTCTGTATCAGTAGCACCTGGACTGAGTACTCTGGTTGTCATGGTGACAGCTCGCTCCATCATATGGGGGTAGCCCCGCCTACTACAACATCTCTGTGATGGGGACAGGAAGTGCAAGAAGTGTAGTCACTTTGTCACCTAACACCACATTTGATGGCTTACCCAGTAATACCCCCATCTTCATAACAGTGGTGGCCATCAACTGTGCTGGAAGTAACTCAACATACATAAACACTGGAACATGTAAGTGTACCAACGTGGTATGTTGCCATGGAATTACCTCTAGCTCCTCCCCCTCCAGTGTCCCTCCCTCCCTACAAACATCAGGGTGCAGCAGTTACTACTGGATACGACCACCCAACTGATCATCACATGGACACATGTGGTATGAGACTATATGGGTGTACATGAGCACCACATCAATGACCACTGGGGTGTACATGAGCACCACATTAATGACCACTGGGGTGTACATGAGCACCACATCAATGACCACTATGGTGTGCATGAGCACCACATCAATGACCACTGGGTGTACATGAGCACCACATCAACTGGGGTGTACATGAGCACCACATCAATGACCACTGGGGTGTACATGAGCACCACATCAATGACACCTGGGGTGTACGTGAGCACCACATTGATGACCCCTGGGGTGTACATGAGCACCACATTAATGACCACTGTGGTGTACATGAGCACCACATTATTGACCACTGAGGTGTACATGAGCACTACATCAAAGACCACTGGGGTATACATGAGCACCACATTAATGACCACTGGGGTGTACATGAGCATCCCATCAATGACCACTGGGGTGTACATGAGCACCACATCAATGACCACTGGGGTGTCCATTAGCACCACACTAGTGACACCTGGGGTGTACATGAGCACCACATTAAAATATCATTAAATTAGCTTTCAGCAGCCATTCATTTATGGGTCAATAACATTATATTACTGATGATAACACTACATATGTCTGACATTCATTGATGCTCCATATTTCCTTATACACCACTATTGCCCTTATATAGGGAGGTAACGTCACAGGGTACCAGATAATGTCTTCATCACAAGGTTTCAACATCACATCCTCACCTTCTGCTAAGGTCATCTGCTCTGGATCAGATTGTACCTATAACCAAAATGTAAAGACAACAGGAGCCCTGTACAGCGTTACCATAGCAGCCATAAATGGGGGCGGAGTTGGGCCATGGAGTGACCCCAAGCAAGGTTAGGGCTGTGGAAATATTATGTTTGGTGATATAGTGTGATTGTACTTTCACATGTCAAAACTACAACTGTTGTTTCTGCATGAATTAATGTATTTGTCAGATCTGTTTAATCTTTGTTGTATCCATCATAGGTACTGAGGTCATTAATAAGCAGACGTCATCAGGTTAGTTATCAAATATTTACTCTGCTACATTTGTCGTGTTTGCTAGCTGGATAGGAAGGAATGAAGTTATAAAATAACCCACTATTCAGTATTGACTATTTACATGTACCATAAAGTACCACATTTCATTTTCCAACCCCCCCCCCCCCCCCCCCCCCTCTTTCATCTTTGCCTCCATCAGTAAAGAATGGCTCGTGTTTATACAATTTACTATGAATGCTTCTGCAAACTTTTAGAAATAACATGATATTTTAAAAAGTATCAGAAATGGATACGAGGTGGGGGGGGAGGTGTAGAGGGGAGGAGCTTATATATAATACCAAATTCTTTCAATGCACATATGACATGGTATACATGTATGCAATCTGTCAGATCAATTCAGATACATGTATGGTGCCATGTTTGCAATGATGAGTAGAGATACTGGTGTAGTAAATGTATTAGGTATACCTCTAATGGATTCCCTCAGTTGCAGTTGGTGTTGGTGTTGGAATTGGTCTTGGTGTACCCATTGTGGTATTTGTAGTAACCATAGCAATCTTGGCCTACTGGCTAGCCGTTCAATTGCTACAGGAAGCTAAGGCAACTATATTTGGTATGTACATGTATATGGCTTATGATACTGTTTCTGTGTATTCAGTATTCAGTCGTGAGGTTCATACGGAGTAATAAGGCAATTAAGCTCCTTACTGTACATCCCAATCTTACCATTTGCTTGTCTTGGATAGCAGTACACACGTGCATCACAAGAGCTGATGTCTAAGCCCCCTCCCTCCCTACAGTACAGCTGTGCCTAACACATGCCATAATCCTTGGGCTAAGCAGCCTTGAGACCTACCTTTCTGTACATATGGCAGTGACTTTGGGGCAGCTGTACATGTGAATAGTTTACAGTGTACATGTATATAATTAGGAATGACATGTATGGATGTCACGAAGGAAGTGGAGGGTAGCCTAAACTCCCATTTAAAGTGCACTGCTGGTTGGTGGTGTATTGTATATTTATATCATACTATAATTCTTCTATGTAGTCCCAGGACGTCTAGTTGATGAAGAGCAGTTGGCAACATTGTAAGCCATGAATACCCAAGTGGGATGGGGAGGAGAGAGGGGCAGGTGAGGGAGGAGGGAGTATGTTGTTTAAGGTATGCTATATCATTCTGTGCATATATCTATTTGAAGGTACATGTATGTCACTTGTATTTCAAGTCCACATGTGGTAAATCCCATTAATTCCATTATACATTTGCTTGCCATTGAAGTGTGTGAATGACCATACCTAAGGGGACTGCACTCATGTACATGTGTGTGATGTCAAAAATGGTCTAACAAATTAGTGATCACATGTTATAATAATGTCTCTTACTCTGATTCTGTAGGGAACTTCATGTCTATGTAGCTGAGTGGCATGACATACCACCAAGGGATGTGTATGAGGTTAGTGATACATGTGTGGGAGATGTTACATTGATAATAGGCCAGTTCAATGAACATGGAGTATTAAAACATGCTAGGTACATATTTGTGTACACCATCCCTGGTATCTACCTTTATAATACATTACACAACTGTGGAGGTCGACTAATG
Source organism: Eunapius fragilis (assembly GCA_963681505.1). Lineage (NCBI taxonomy): Eukaryota > Metazoa > Porifera > Demospongiae > Spongillida > Spongillidae > Eunapius > Eunapius fragilis. Next base: position 12,637,154 of record OY811973.1, on the reverse strand, counting down.
TATGTTTCCAGCTGAAGCTCTGTGGCTTTGACACCACTAACATAATGCAGTCATTTATTGAAGGAGGAGGTTCCACTTATCTCACAACAGCCTAATACCTAGGTATAGGCTTATCTCACCACAGCCTTAAGCTTACCTCACCCCAGCCTGGGTATAGGCTTACCTCACCACAGCCTGGGTATAGGCTTACCTCACCACAGCCTGGGTATAGGCTTACCTCACCACAGCCTGGGTATAGGCTTACCTCACCACAGCCTTAAGCTTACCTCACCACAGCCTGGATATAGGCTTACCTCACCACAGCCTTAAGCTTACCTCACCACAGCCTGGGTATAGGCTTACCTCACCACAGCCTAGGTATAGGCTTACCTCACCACAGCCTAGGTATAGGCTTACCTCAGCACAGCCTGGGTATAGGCTTACCTCACCACAGCCTAGGTATAGGCTTACCTCAGCACAGCCTAGGTATAGGCTTACCTCACCACAGCCTAGGTATAGGCTTACCTCACCACAGCCTGGGTATAGGCTTACCTCACCACAGCCTAGGTATAGGCTTACCTCACCACAGCCTGGGTATAAGCTTACCTCACCACAGCCTGGGTATAGGCTTACCTCAGCACAGCCTAGGTATAGGCTTACCTCACCACAGCCTAGGTATAGGCTTACCTCAGCACAGCCTGGGTATAGGCTTACCTCACCACAGCCTGGGTATAGGCTTACCTCAGCACAGCCTAGGTATAGGCTTACCTCACCACAGCCTAGGTATAGGCTTACCTCAGCACAGCCTGGGTATAGGCTTACCTCACCACAGCCTAGGTATAGGCTTACCTCACCACAGCCTAGGTATAGGCTTACCTCAGCACAGCCTGGGTATAGGCTTACCTCACCACAGCCTGGGTATAGGCTTACCTCACCACAGCCTAGGTATAGGCTTACCTCACCACAGCCTAGGTATAGGCTTACCTCAGCACAGCCTGGGTATAGGCTTACCTCACCACAGCCTAGGTATAGGCTTACCTCACCACAGCCTGGGTATAGGCTTACCTCACCACAGCCTGGGTATAGGCTTACCTCACCATAGCCTGGGTATAGGCTTACCTCAGCACAGCCTAGGTATAGGCTTACCTCACCACAGCCTAGGTATAGGCTTACCTCAGCACAGCCTGGGTATAGGCTTACCTCACCACAGCCTGGGTATAGGCTTACCTCACCACAGCCTGGGTATAGGCTTACCTCACCACAGCCTAGGTATAGGCTTACCTCAGCACAGCCTGGGTATAGGCTTACCTCACCACAGCCTGGGTATAGGCTTACCTCACCATAGCCTGGGTATAGGCTTACCTCACAACAGCCTGGGTATAGGCACATCCTGGGTCCACAGCCTGGGTCCACAACCTGGGTATAGGCTTACCTCACCACAGCCTGGGTATAGGCTTACCTCACCACAGCCTGGGTATAGGCTTACCTCACCACAGCCTGGGTATAGGCTTACCCTGTGGTGAATCTAGGAGGTGAGGTTTGGGCACTAACACAAGTTTGGAGCACACACCCTCTCCATGAGTTAAGTAAGAAATGACTTCAAGACTTAAGAAATATTAAAGATGTAGGGCTTCTGGGGCAGTACAAGCTTATAGTGCTTCTCCATATCACCTAGCTGCAGACTACACCTACTTTGTCCCCTCCCCCTGATCTGAATCTCGTTATGTTAATGAGATCTCATGTAATAATTGGTCTCTCCCTTCCAGTCATACTCCACTCCAATCTACATCACAAGCCAGTTGAATGGTTGTGTATTGGAACTGAAGGATGATACTGATGAAGTTGTGGTCAGTAATATGGGACGTCCCCCTCATAACAGCCAACAGTGGTACCTGATTGACCAATCAGATGATGGCACATTTCTGATTGTCTCCAAACTAAATGGAAAAGTGCTGTCCTGTGATAACAGTAAGCAGCCATCTAAGGAAAGCCTACTATGGAAGAAGGATGGAGACCATATCATGTCTGTACAGAGAGAGAACTTTGCACTGCGTATCTCTGGAGGTATTAGAGAACATGGGTACCCAGCAGTCCTCTGTAAGAGGCAGGAAGATGACAGGAGCCAGATGTTTGATGAAAGGCCAGCTGTAAGTCCATGTGATATGGTGTGGGGAAAACATTGTGTATCAACCATCTTTTTATATACTTACTAAATGGTATGCTGTGCATGTTTGTAGATAGATGGGTATGGTATGCAGATGTAATGACAAAGTTGAAGTACAACATTGTGAACAGTTACATCCATTTCAGAGAAAGCTATATCCTGTGACTGTTAGCAATACACAGTTTAATTAGCACATGCACGGAGTACGTGCCCCTCCTGTTATGTGGCCCCTTATCGTGTTGTGTTTCTCTACTACCGTACGTTTTCGCGGAGTCTAACTAGCGTGAAGCAATTAGTCTTTATCCCTTGTTTGATTTCTTAGCCATTATCTACACAGTCCTTTCGTCAGGAGCCTCACTAGGCACAATTCACTGATCCAGATTAATTTCATGTGTAATAATTTCGCACTTTATTTTTACTGGTCAGCGGTGTGCTTGGTGTGGCAATTGTGCAGTTCATGGTCCCTATGCTAGAATTGAACCATACTTAAGAATTATCAACCCTGCCATCCCTAATGGCTGAACCTAACTAGACCCAGCTCGAACCAGGCCTACAGCCTAGAAACAGGCTTACAGCCTAGAAACAGGCCTACAGCCTAGAACCAGGCCTACAGCCTAGAACCAGGTGTACAGGCGTACCACACCTTGTATTTCATGTCAGAAGTTTAGACATGAATAATTATGCATATAATACTTGAATCATATCGGTAAAGCAGATATCACAGGCAAGGGTACTGCAGCATGTGTGGCTATGGCTGACTACTGCTAGGAGCACTCTTGAAATAATTCTGTGGTTTTCACACTGGGGTAATACATGTACAAGGATAGGACACCCTAATATACCTGGCAAATGAATGAACTATCAGTACAGAACAAAGTTCATTGTTATCTAGAACATCCATGCATGTGGTTTCAGGGCTATGCCACTGCTTATTATGGTAATATAAACTACCATGCAGCAGTGTTAGCACATGTGATCCTCACAAGAGTGGATCATACCTACTGTAAGTAGACCATGCTTAAAAGGAGGTGTAATTTGAGTTTGAATACAAGTCTTGAATTCTATACAGTAACCAACTATCCTGTTTCGATTTTAATGCAGGCAGCTTGTAGATAATCCACTACAGAGTTGCTAGATTTGTTGAAACGTCTTTTATAATTGACTGAGAAGGATAATAGGCTAATAAACTATTTATAACATATGGGGGGGAGAATCTGCGCTGATCTAGATGAGCTGTTATTCATATAGCCCATTGTGTGCCCATCCCTTTAGTTTTGGCACATAACGTCCTCCACCCACATTTCCCATCCCTTACTCTTGGGGGAAGCCCCTCTGATGTGACTGGTTTTGGTATATTATTTTGACAGTGCAGTGATGGTTGTGTTCCCAGTGCATGTTCCCACATGTTTGGTGAATTTCTACAAAGTTGATAGGTGGAAGAAAAAATTTAAACATCAGCACATTAAGTACGAGGAAATGGTCATAGCAGGAGTGCATGCGTTAACTGGTCCTGATTGCCTGTGGGAGATTTGGAATGAAAGTGGTGTAAGGTTTCGAAGATATACAGATTTATACATGTACAGATATACAGATTTGTGTAACATGCAAGTGATGAAATTCAGAAGATTGATTTGCCGGGCACTGTCCCAAATAAGCATATAGATTTCCAGTTGTATTATAATTGATGTAATTCTACTATAGGATATATTTTGCTTTGTATGTTCACAGATTGTTCCTGTCTACTACATTGAATGCTGTGATTGTTGTGTTGAAATAACTGACACTGACATCATTGCAGCCAATCAATATACACCCAAAGCAACTGAGGCTCAAAAATGGTACATTTGTGATTTAAGTGGTCAACAAGATGATAGAAGGTTTTTGATTGTTTCAAAGTTGAATGGAAAAGCTTTGTACTGTAAAGGTGGTGGAGAAGGATTTTATGTGAGGGCTACTGAACGTAACGATGATGATGAAAGCCAACATTGGATAAGAGAGGGCACTAACATTGTGTCCAAGAAACTGAATAAAAGAATCTTTAGGCAGCCAGCTAGCACAGCAAACCTTACTCTCGTTGACTTAAATACAACTGTGAAACTCATTGTAGATAAGAAAAACTTTGCTTTTACTATTGGGATGGTAAGTCTGTATCCACATGAACTGATATTTGAATGTTAGAATCATATGATACATGTATATCTTTACACCACAGATAATGCAGTAATTGTGTGTGCATAAGTGAACAAAACGTGTAATGGTCTATTCTGGTGTACTCCCATATTTGTTGGGACTGTAGTGGTATATAGTTCTAATAATGCTGTTCATACGTACTTTGTATCACATTATTATATAATGTTCACTGAAGTGTGCGAAAGATCTTGCATAATAACATCACCCAATACCATGCAGTACCCCATAGCAAAACTAGGAGTATAGTTATACAACATGTTAATATGACTTGCATATTGAGGTCTGGGGCTGAACTACTGTTGTCAGACTTCACATGCTAGCACTTCAGGATCACTGCATGTGATTGATTTGAATAATTCTCCACACAGTGTGAAATGTTCTGTTACATCCAACACTACACTGATGATCGTGTACTTGACCTGGAGCACCTAGCCAATGGTCCTGTCTGCAAGGATAATGGAGCAGCTGCCATCTTCAATCCCAGGGCTGCCACACCCACTGATAGCCAGCAGTGGTACCTCCACCCCCTACCTGATGGGAACCACTACCTGGTCATTTCAAGCCTTCATGGGAAGGTACTCACCTATCAGGTTGATGAAGGAGGACGTCCCAAATGTTTTGTCACTACCTCCAATGGTAGGGAAGATCAGAAGTGGAGGAAGGAGGAGGATGGTAGTGTTGTATCTGTGAAACATGGCTATGTGATTGGCAGATGTGTGGGGATTGGTGCTGAAGTGTGATTGTAATTTTAAGTTATAATTGCATTTTTTTTCTATGCATTAATACTTTAAAATATACAGAAGCAACACTGATTAAATACAAAGTACAGCTCTACAGCACACGAGCTATCCTAGAGAGGATAGCTGTAGCATTAGCCCTGACCAGGTGGAAATTCAGTCGGCCATAGATCTCATTAAGTACGATGGACTTTGGCCGACACATGGAGGTGGCAAGTCTAGAGGCTACAGAGGAGATAATGGCAGTGGCTTCTTTTCCCCAAGCTCCATATGTTTCAACTACCATAGGGACACATACCCATCATAGATCTGAGCACTTGGGGTCATTGGCGTGGTGTTTCCTAGACTCAGTGGTCTGGGCAGCAGCTGTGGCCGACACTCCCGCTTCCAACAATTTAACAGGGTTTAGCAGTGAGGTGATGGACACATCTAATGCTGCTTGTTCTGCCCAAAAACATATATTATTATTGTTTATAAAAGGTGCACCATGCATGTGTACAACATGAATATGAATGCACAAATGAAACCAACAAATAATAAATAAAAATGATAAAGAGATAAACGATAAAGATTTTAAAGTATGACATTCAGGCAAAGATAGTGGGCAACCCTGCTCCATTGTCCGTACCAATTGCACTCCTCCACTTGGTGCGAGAGCCTCTCAGACAGAGGTTTGTAGCTCTGAGTATAGTGAATGAGAGTCATGCTCTGATCCATCCTAGTACTTCACTGTTGGATTGTCCCCACTTATGGGCAAGTTTCTGTGCAAGTTGTTAATAAAAATTTGCTTCTCGACCCAGTACTCCACAACAAGAGGTGTGAAGGAGGCTCGGCGAAGAACTCCTGCTTCTGAGTATTTCTTCTTTTCTTCCTCAGCTGAAGAGAGAACGGCAGTAACAACTTGTTGTGAGTGTGACGGGGCGTCAGTGTCTGTGGCACGTACATCAAACAACACCACGGTCTGGGGCTGCCATACACCTGTGATACTCTGATCAGCAATTAGGGAGGGTACACCTGCATCATTTGCCTCTTGCACGATCGGTTCTTTTACGACTTCCTTGTAAACAAGTGATGCTAGGTCGCCAATAACATCTCTAACTTCATTGTGACATTGCATTACTAGACCTCCCTTCTTGCAGTCAAGAGCATGTTCCAAACTGGTTGCAGCTCCGCATCCATCACAATTGGCTGGCAACTTCAGTAATGGTCTATTATATCACAGCACTAGGGCATCACGGAATTCTGTGGCAGAAAGGTCAAAGTGATGGTGAGCAAGGGGCAGAGCTGTTAACCATGATGATGTCTTCCCTTCTACTGCCCGTTGTATTGCCCGTCTTGTTTTAGTTCTAGCATTATTATTATTATTATTGAATATCATGTTTCAGTTCCATCTATCAATGTTCCCAATATGGAGATTTTGGGTTCCCCAATTGGTGATGCAGTTTTTTGTTCACAGTTTGTAGCCAAGTAGCATAAAGCTGCTTTGGTTCTCCTATCTGGCTGCTATTGAGTGAATAGGTACTATTGACCCTCAAGGGGCACTAATTCTACTACAAAGTTGTGCCAGTTTTTGCAAACTAGTCAACATCACCAGGGCCACCCCACCATCTTTAATTCCTTCTGCACTGGAGAGTTATGATGCCACCATGACGTCATACTTTTGCAGAATGCACAGGAGTTGATGCCACCGATGTTGCATGGGATCAAGCCTAATTAAGTACACTCAGAGGGAGCTTTGGGCTCCGCTCTTTAGAGCACCATTCTCCAGCAGCCTACATTGCATCTTTATGCACTGCCACTGATATATCACCTTTACATCACCATCTAGCTGATGCAATATTACAGTTCAATAACCATATTCCCCAGTCTGCAGCCTTATCTACCCCTAATCTGTCTGCCCACATGCCATCTCAGAAGAAGTTGTCTGATTTGATGGAGGAAGTGCAGTTCAGCTCTCTTCTTGAAAAGAGCTCATTGGCAGATAGGGCTAGGCTATTATCAATCACATCTCCACATGCTGCTGCCTGGATTTCTGTTACTCCATCCATCAGTCAGGGCTTACATCTCCTCCCCAATGAATTCCAAGTTGCAGTTCATTGGTGGCTTGGCATTAATCCATCACCCACGTCTAGTCAGGATGGATCTCTTTTGATATGCCCTTTCTGTCCAAGTAGTACATTGGACACTTTAGGACATCATTGTGTTACCTGTCGATGTGGTGGGGATGTAATGACATGGCACAATGCCCTGAGAAATGTGCTCTATACTACCCTTCATTGCTCTGGTTTGTCAGCTCATCTCGAAGATGGTAGCAGTTGGAGTATTGAAAAGCCAAAGTCTCGTCCAGCAGATATTTTAGTGGCTAACTGGGACAGAGGCTTTTCTGCTGCTTTTGATGTCTCAGTGACATCCCCGCTTAATCCTTTACACATTGTAGAAGCGGGCATATCACCTGAGGTAGCAGCAAAGGCAACAGAGGAACGCAAACATAGGAACAATGACACGAAGTGTGCAGGGTTGGGATGGCGCTGCATTCCAATGGTGGTGGAGTCTTATGGTTGTTGGGGCACAGAGGCGAGGCAGGCTTTGTCGCAGTTGGCCTCACGACTGACTGTTCGAACCAACACTTATAAATCCCAAATGCTGAACAGCCTATATGTTGTCTTAACCTCATTTTGATTAAGTGCAATGCTAGAGCCATACTTAGCAGGTCTCACTTTGCTTCTTGTGGCAAGTTGTTTTTGTCTAGTAACTTTTTAAGGTGTGTACTCTATAAAATCATAATACATACATGATAATAACACACTAAATAATAACTACTTATTAAACAGACTGCTACAAAGTACCTAAGCCTAACTAATGTTTCAGACATAGTCTACTCAAATGATTGGGGCAGACTTCTTGTCAAAATAGCTCTTGCTATGCTACAAGTTAACACCAGACAAAAAGATCAGCGGTGACCTTACTTTTCAGCAGAGAAACACAAACGGCAAGCCAAGTGGCCAGACAGGTAAACGTTGTGTGTGCTTCTCAGCCCTAGTTGCCATACGTCTCGACAGCCAGAGGAACACATAGTTCCTGGCACTTAGGATCATTGGCAATGTGCTTGCGCTGCTCACTGGCAGCAGCTGCAGCACCTGTAGTCATTCCTGCTTCATTCAGCACAGCAGGGGTGAGTGGTGAGGCTACAGTGACATCCCACGCAGCTGGTCTTCCTCTCTCCCAGTCCGCTACCAAAACATCAGCTGGGCAAGTTTCATAAAATATATTGCTTTGCATAATAATGTTTATTTCCTAATGTGTAAAACATAACCTAAACTGAATGTGAAGCAACACTTGTATACAAATAAAGGTCAACAGATATTGGACATTCCTTAAATGTGGTGCAGTAGACCTTGCAAGCCTTCAGCCAGTGAGGACCAAGGGCAAGGTCCCCAGACCTAGGATTACCATGGTAGCTAAGGAAAGTAGGGCATTAGGTTACTGTAACTGTAGACAGCCTGCTTTGAAATTTAGTATTTGTGACTAATTGGTGTACAAAAGAATTTGGACATATTAACCGAGCCGTGAATGCCCTCCTCCCCACTCCTTTCCATTTGCGAATTGTATATACATGTAATAATTGCCAATATCAGTTGGTGGGCTGGTGGGTTAGTATAGCAGATTGGTTAAGTGGGCATCTCACAATGGTGATGTAGTCAGGGGACTGGACTATGGGCTGCTGGTGTAGTTAGTGGACTATGGGCTGGGGGTGTGGTTAGGGGACTATGGGCTGGTGCTGTAGTTAGTGGACTATGGGCTGGTGATGTAGTTAGTGGACTATGGGCTGGTGGTGTAGTTAGTGGACTATGGGCTGGTGCTGTAGTTAGGGGACTATGGGCTGGTGGTGTAGTTAGTGGACTAGGGCTGGTGGTGTAGTTAGTGGACTATGGGCTAGTGGTGTAGTTAGTGGACTATGGGCTTGTGGTGTAGTTAGTGGACTATGGGCTGGTGGTGTAGTTAGTGGACTATGGGCTGGTGGTGTAGTTAGTGGACTATGGGCTGGTGCTGTAGTTAGTGGACTATGGGCTGGTGCTGTAGTTAGTGGACTATGGGCTGGTGGTGTAGTTAGGGGACTATGGGCTGGTGCTGTAGTTAGGGGACTATGGGCTGGTGGTGTATTTAGTGGACTATGGGCTGGTGCTGTAGTTAGTGGACTATGGGCTGGTGCTGTAGTTAGTGGACTATGGGCTGGTGGTGTAGTTAGTGTACTATGGGCTGGTGATGTAGTTAGGGGACTATGGGCTGGTGGTGTAGTTAGGGGACTATGGGCTGGTGGTGTAGTTAGGGGACTATGGGCTGGTGGTGTAGTTAGTGGACTATGGGCTGGTGGTGTAGTTAGGTTACTATGGGCTGGAGTTGCTAGGCACATACCAACGCATGATGGGCACAAAATGATTAGTCAACATAGTGTAGCTCTTGAACTCCTTTTGTGCTGCCTGCATTTGTGTAATTACCTTTGTTCATGATAAGTGTGCCTGATCAATTCAAATAGTAAAGCATCATCAGGTGCCTCTATAGCTACCAGCTAACATTGTCATTTCTTCTTATTGCAAGATGTGATAATTCTGAAGCATTTCCTTACACCAATAAGAGTGATAAGAATACAATAATAATAATAAACCATAGTACAGAATACATTAATTTAAAACATGAGCACTATAAATAACTAAAAGTCACAGCAAGTGTTTGGTGAGACATCTGGCCAAAATTGCCCTGGCATTCTGCCTCATGAGGGTGAGGCTGAGGCGACTGTAGATGCCCGACATAACCTCATTCAGAGGTCGACAGAGTTGAGTGGCTACCTTTTTGGATATGGCCAAAAGTACATTGATAGCTTCATTGCCCCATCCCCCAAACACTTCTACAACCAAAGGGATGCATGACCATCCTCTAAGGGCACATGCCTCATCATTTCTTCAGTGCTTGGCCTCTTCTCCCATCTCAGCTGCATGACCACAGGTTTCAGCCGCTTCTTGTATAAATTGCAAATTAAGCGCATTGATAACCTTTATGTCAAATGCAGCTGGGCGTGAGAGGGACCAGTTTGGCACTAGGATGTCTGCTGGTCTTGATTGGTCTTTAGGAAGAATGCCACTTCCTTTCTCAATTTGTGGGGTAAGGCATGCCTTGTGGCAGAAGTCAGCAATGCAGTCCCTGAGTTGGTTGTGTCTGGTTATTACATCTCCCCCAGAGCGACAAGTGAGCATGTGATGTCCCCAAGCATCCATGTTGTGATGACAAAGTGGGCATGGTGTGCCCTCAGGTGTCAAAGGGAGGCCAAGCTACCATTTTAAAATGACCTGTGCTTCATCAGGCATCAATGCAAGACCTAACTTTGGTGAAGGCTGCACTTTAAGCCATGCATAGGCTTGGGGCGCAGAGATAGCTTGCAATCTGGCCTTTGTCACAGTAGTTGCATCAGAAAAAAGTGAACTGAAGTCAGCTTCTTCAATGAGAGAGGATAGTACGTGCTGGCGGGGTGGTACATCAAGTACACTTTCAACTGAGATGGCATCTGGCTGACTGACCATGGCATTGTACGCATTCACTGCAGCAAGAAGGTAGACCTTTGAAGTCACCGAGCAATTGTCTGAGGGCATTGATGTGGTTAGAGATTAGATGTATGCGGCAGGTGCGTGGTGATGAAGGGAACGCAGACCAAGGCCACCATGACTCAGGTTAAGTGAGGCCTGTTTAGCTGCTGGCAGTGTTAGCTCAAGTGCTGCAGATAATTCCAAGCAGTGAAGAACATCATTGTCGAATTGGCTAAACACTGACTCTGACATTGGTGAAGGAGGTGTAGACCGTGCTAGGTGGGCGAGCTTACAGAAACTAGCACATGATCTCAGGATGGTGACAGCAACTTGTGGGTGGCACAGTTGGGGTAGAAGTGATCAATAGATGTAATGCATCTTTTCTTTTGGATTCGATGTACTGAGCACAATACTCCGCACTCCCAATGGGGGCACCTAGTAATTCAAAGTGTGGACAGGCCGAGCATGGAATGTCAGATGGGAACATGGAGAGCTCTTGGACACAGAATAATTCACATTTACCCAAATTAATGTGGAGACCAGAAGTGTCACTGTTGGCTTGCAAAATATATAGAGCTCTGGATACTGCATCACTTCGTCCTGCCAAAGCCCCATCATCGAGATACCAACAGTTCAGCAGCATTTCTCTGCACTGGGGGTCAGCAGAGATTTTAAGAATGGTGCAGTGCAGAACGAGGGCAAAAAGAAGTGGGCCTAAAGGGTCCCCTTGTTGGACACCTGATGCCAATATTAACTGCCCATTGGATGCCACAACTTTTGGTGCTGTGAATAGCACCAAGTCACCCATGGAAGAAGCTCAGGGAAGTGGATGGCACACTGGTGAAGATAAGAATATATTTTGTGGATAATAGATGTGTACACATCTTTTTTGCACACAGGTCAATTGCTCAATTCATACGTCCAAAAGTTGCCTTTTAGTTCTGTATCTTTAAAACGGCTTCTTCACTTTTTATAAAGTTAGTGCAGTTGAAATTAAGTATCTCTGAATGGTTTCACTCAAGTATGGCAGAACACCATGTCATCTCACCTGTGGTAGTGTAGCCATTTCATAATATTTACTCTGCAGTTTGAACCCTATTTATTGACTACCAAAGTACCATACATGTTGCATGGTCCTGACTTCCTGAGCTGGGCCAAATGAGGAATGGAATCGGATTGGTGTTATAGGGACTATGATGGTGCCATAGACGATTAGGATGGTGCTATAGGTAACTAGAATGGTGCTATAATAGGTTGCTGCATCATCTCAAGTGGCAATGTATGCGCAAGGAGGCCATTCAGACCTTATCAGATGGAGCTTTGTGAGAGTGCTACCAGTCTGCACAAACACAATTAATATGAAAACATTATTTAAAGGTAGCCTACACAATTATTGCTGACATACAGAACTGTTTAACTATGTTGCAAATGGAGAACAGATGTGATACTATAAGCTATTTTGCTTGTCAGTGCTAAGGGGCATTTCCAGCAGTATCCAGTTTATTGTGATGTGCTACAAATTACATCTATGCAAAGTGTATATACAAAGCATGCATGTATGCAATGTATTCCTTGACGGTAAATGCTCATAAAATTTTGAACAGCTTGAAATCTTCCGCCAGTCAAATAGTAACTATTGCCTTGTTAAAACATTATTCACTGCTCTTGATCTATGATCCTGATGTGAAGTAATTGAATTAGAATAATGAAATAAGCAGTCATGTTCATATTTTTAGAGTATGTATCACATTAGATGAAGTATCCGTATCAACTGCAAGCAGCTAAAACTCTATTTGAATAACTAGTACTCATTTAGAGATCTTCTATTTTCAAGCATACATCTGCACTGGATGAATCTGTATTTTGTTCATTCATTTTAGACACTGCTATTTCATTGGAAGAAACTCCATATGAAGAATTAGTTTTCATAACCACTGTGTTTAGATCCTTCTTTTTAGAGCCTATTTCATCCTCATATGCACTGATAGAAACTCCATACGAAGAATTAGCCTTCATAGCCACAGCAAGGTGATCATTCTTTTTAGAGCCCACGATTTCATCCTCACTGGAAAGAACTCCATATGAAGAATTAGTTTTCAAAACCACTGCTTGGAGATCCTTCTTTGTAGAGCCTATTTCATCCACACTGGAAGAAACTCCATATGACGAATTAGTAATCATAATAACTGCATGGAAATCCTTCCTTTTAGGACAGAGATGGATCAAAGTTGTTGCAATATGCTAGTACATACTATACATACTTAATACACAATGATTTTCCTGTTAAAAAAAATGTGAGTGTAAACCAATTGTCAAATTGCACAGAAGAAATACCTACCTTTTTTCATCACACAGCACCCACAGAGCAGTATGAGGAGAAGGAGAACAAATGCCAAAAGAGTTCCAATACCAATGGCCAGGTATATCACTAATGATCCTATTCCTTGGGAAACATCACACATAAAAGCAGGATTGATATGGTAAAACTTGTGTCTGATATATTTTTAAAGGTGAATGTGGTTTACAATAGCAGTATCATGTTTTGATTACCATGTGCATAAACACTCACAATGTGCAAACAACATCATCACCTTCACACCACACTCTTTGCACCATTTCCTTTTGGCCATTGTGCCCATATTGGTTTACTCATTAACTCAAATATACTCGTGCATGTCACAATAATTTTTAGGACCAGTAACTTATGCCATCAATCTTTGCTTTCATATGCCTCAAATGCATTAGCTCTTAGTGGGGCTATTAATCCTGCATAGCTTTCATTTCTCTCTATACCACACATAAGTGAACAATCAAGGTGAACGGATCAATTTAGGATATGAGTGTGAAAGATACAGTGTTTATGTGTATATGTCAGGGTTCTGTTACACCTAAAGTTACAACACAAGCAAGAGACAAGTGCAATTATAGTATTACAATGACATGTCAAACTAGCTAGTGGTAAGTACTCACAGGTATTGAAGGGTGTAAAACACAACTACACAGACAAACCTCCTGTCATTGGGCACCCAGTGGTGCCATCACCTACAGCAGATGGTTTACAATAGTACACTGCTCCAGCCTTCAGTCCAAAGAGGCCAACAGTGACTACAGAGCCAATGAAACCTGATATGTTACTGTATGCATAGCCTTGTTGTGATTGGTCAGTACTGCAGCAGAGCAGACAGTAGTGAGAAAGACCATCACTGAATGTACATCTGACAGTGGTATAGTCAGAACCTTGGTAAGTTACTTCAGTTAAGAATGTTCCCCTAACTGAGCAAAAAGAAAATTTGCTGTTGACAGCTGTACATTATCTGTTAATGATAATTAAACGAACAGGCAGTGGGTTAGTAAACTTACCTATGACTATCAGAGGAAGTGTTGCAATACTAAAGTGAACACTGTCACCAATAACTGCTCCTCCACATACTGTGATCTCATTAACAGCAGTTCCTATGCATTGGTATGTGTGTCCCCTGTTGAGATTACTGAGAACTCCGGACACAAGGAGGCCACTGGTGTTGGTTAGAAGTGAGTTGGTGTATGTTCCATCTGGTTCAATTTTGCAGCATATCAAACATTGGTGTGGAGATCCGTCCAGAAAGATGCAAGTGATGGTAGCAGTGTTATACAGAGCAGAAGATGTGACATACAGCGTAGAACTATTAGATGCTGTAGGCAGAACAATTAAACACAGCCATCATCAATGCGTTTTACTTTACCACTGAATGATTAGCATTTATACTTACCAACACTTCTAACAGGCAGGCTGTAGGGACCCATCCCTCCATTACTGATAGTAGCCACCTCCACGGTATAAGGTGGAGGTATCCCAATGGTACCAAGGTCTACTGAGTAGTAACATATGGAACCACTGCAACTCTTTGTGATTGTCCAAATTGAAGTACCATGATCATCACTCATCCGCAATGCATATGATTGGTTGGATAGGATTCCCTGTTTAAGAAGAAGCCACAGATTGGTGCATTATATATTTTTTCATTATGTTACCCTCTGGATCCAAGTTACAACCATACGAACATCACTAGTGCCAACTTTAGCATGTACAACTTGAACAATGTTAGGAGCAAGGGGCACTATTTGGGATAATGAACATATGAACATATGTAATGTTTAAACAATTTACACTGCTCACTAACATGTATAAACTGTTTTGTTCACTTTATTGCTCCCAGCACAGTTGATAGCAGAAACAGTGATGGTGTATAAACTGTCACTTTCCAAACCACTGAAAGGTAAGTAGCTGGTTCCATCTCCAACAGTCACTAGTTGTTTGGTCCCATGACCTTCAATGAGCACACCAAAGCTGGTGGGGGGCTCCCCAGTAGAAGATGGAACCCATCTAACTGAGAGGTCTGTGCAATTCTGTTCTACAGATATCATTGGAGGCCCAGGAGCAGTTTTGGAATCTAATATGGAAGTATTTCAAATTAAACATATTCTTCAATTAAGTATAATAAAATGCCATCATATAGCATTGCCAATGTGAGAATAGCACATTCATGTGTCATTCCTTATGCACAAAAGGTTATCCTTTAAATTTTCTAAAATCTCTTAAAGTGTTAACCTGACGTTAACACAATGGCAATTCGGATTGTATTATATTGGAAGAAATCTCTTTTTATAACATCCATCGCATATGCACCACAAACGTTCACATACAGGCATCTAAATGCCTAATTCCATTCATATCTGAATGGTGCCTAATTTGAACTATTTTCATACTATATTCCATGCCTCATTCGGGTCGAAAGTATCGTGGCCATGTTCCAGCCTCCATACACCATTAATTATCACTACACTTACCAGGAGCTACTATTATAGTAGTGGTTCCCAAATCCTCTGTGGTCCCATTTATGGAATCATAGTTCAGGCAATTAATAATTACTCCACCAAGATTTTGTCCGACTATTACTCTCAAAGAACTCGCAATACAGGGACTGGTGAAAAGTGATGCCGTATATTGTCCGCATTGCTGAGATTGATTGTAGGTGCATCCGGATATAGTTGGTTGACGAAGAGATATCTTAGCTATGGAGCAACTTCCCTCCATCCTACTAAAGTTCCACACAGAGTAACCTAGCTGTGAGCTCAGTGGAGGCAAAGGACAGCTGTATACAACAGTACTGCTTGGACATAGCCTAGACGGACAGCTGGTGCCATCCTGTAGAAGGCACTGGAGGGATTCAGCACCACCTGAAAAAGTTGAGATGTTTTCTTATACTGCATGATGGCATGTATATATAGTCAATTCATTTAAAACCAATGTTATCTCTCTCGTCAACACATGCATACATGTACATGATCTTGAGACATGTTTCGCTTATGAGTTGTATGAATGTACATACTAATTCGTGTAGCCAGAGAGTATTATATCTGGTGTCGCGGTGCTAAATTTAGCTTACCACTCGTCTCCATTAGCATCCATATAGTGCACAGGACAAACTGAATTTAGAGTATGACGTGAAACTGAAATACCAGTTTATGAGTGACATGCATACAATTAAACTTATCGCCATTCCCTCCGTACTGCCAGCCGGCCAGCGTTCAATGTAGCTTTTCCCAAATTGTTTTAATTAACACCGCTTTTGGATTCCGCATTCGATTATTGTGTACATCCCGGATCTTTGGGAGTAAGAATGACTATCGCCATTGTTCGGTAAAAGTCCCTAGGGCCCTGGGTACATTAAATTAATACATCACGGTCTGGTCATGGATACATTTCACATATCATTTTGTATTGTATCTTCGTTCCCAATTTACCATGATCAGTGCATTTGTATATAATACAAGTCCATCGGTACCGACAAAATTAAAGAGGCTATGCATGTATATACAATGACAGTGTCCCCCCCTCTCCCCCCCCCCCCCCCCCCCCCCCCTTTCGTTCATCTAATTATATATATGTATATACTAGGTACAGGCTTACACCACATAGCCTAGGAATAGGCTTACCTCATCACAGCACCACACAGCCTAGGTATAGGCTTACCTCACCACAGCACCACACAGCCTAGGTATAGGCTTACCTCACCACAGCACCACACAGCCTGGGTATAGGCTTACCTCACCACAGCACCACACAGCCTAGGTATAGGCTTACCTCACCACAGTACCACACAGCCTAGGTATAGGCTTACCTCACCACAGCACCACACAACCTAGGTACAGGCTTACCTCACCACAGCACCACACAGCCTAGGTACAGGCTTAGCTCACCACAGCACCACACAGCCTAGGTATAGGCTTACCTCATCACAGTACCACACAGCCTAGGTACAGGCTTACCTCACCACAGCACCACACAGCCTAGGTATAGGCTTACCTCACCACAGCACCACACAGCCTAGGTACAGGCTTACCTCACCACAACACCACACAGCCTAGGTATAGGCTTACCTCACCACAGTACCACACAGCCTAGGTATAGGCTTACCTCATCACAGTACCACACAGCCTAGGTACAGGCTTACCTCACCACAGCACCACACAGCCTAGGTACAGGCATACCTCACCACAGCACCACACAGCCTAGGTATAGGCTTACCTCACCACAGTACCACACAGCCTAGGTACAGGCTTACCTCACCACAGTACCACACAGCCTAGGTATAGGCTTACCTCACCACAGCACCACACAGCCTAGGTATAGGCTTACCTCACCACAGCACCACACAGCCTAGGTATAGGCTTACCTCACCACAGCACCACACAGCCTAGGTATAGGCTTACCTCACCACAGCGCCACACAGCCTAGGTATAGGCTTACCTCACCACAGTACCACACAGCCTAGGTATAGGCTTACCTCACCACAGCACCACACAGCCTAGGTATAGGCTTACCTCACCACAGTACCACACAGCCTAGGTATAGGCTTACCTCACCACAGTACCACACAGCCTAGGTATAGCCTTTCCTCACCACAGCACCACACAGCCTAGGTATAGGCTACCTCACCACAGCACCACACAGCCTAGGTACAGGCTTACCTCACCACAGCACCACACACCCTAGGTATAGGCTTACCTCACCACAGCACCACACAGCCTAGGTATAGGCTTACCTCACCACAGCACCACACAGCCTAGGTATAGGCTTACCTCATCACAGCACCACACAGCCTAGGTATAGGCTTACCTCATCACAGCACCACATAGCCTAGGTATAGGCTTACCTCACCACAGCACCACACAGCCTAGGTATAGGCTTACTTCACCACAGTACCACACAGCCTAGGTATAGGCTTACCTCACCACAGCACCACATAGCCTAGGTATAGGCTTACCTCACCACAGCACCACACAGATTAGATATAGGCTTACCTCACCACAGTACCACACAGCCTAGGTATAGGCTTACCTCACCACAGCACCACACAGCCTAGGTATAGGCTTACCTCACCACAGTACCACATAGCCTAGGTATAGGCTTACCTCACCACAGCACCACACAGATTAGATATAGGCTTACCTCACCACAGTACCACACAGCCTAGGTATAGGCTTACCTCACCACAGCACCACATAGCCTAGGTATAGGCTTACCTCACCACAGCACCACACAGATTAGATACAGGCTTACCTCACCACAGCACCACACAGCCTAGGTATAGGCTTACCTCACCATAGCACCACACAGCCTAGGTATAGGCCTACCTCACCACAGTACCACACAGCCTAGGTATAGGCTTACCTCACCACAGTACCACACAGCCTAGGTATAGGCTTACCTCACCACAGCACCACACAGCCTAGGTACAGGCTTACCTCACCACAGCACCACACAGCCTAGGTATAGGCTTACCTCACCACAGCACCACACAGCCTAGGTATAGGCTTACCTCACCACACAGCCTAGGTATAGGCTTACCTCATCACAGCACCACACAGCCTAGGTATAGGCTTACCTCACCACACAGCCTAGGTATAGGCTTACCTCACCACACAGCCTAGGTATAGGCTTACCTCACCACACAGCCTAGGTATAGACTTACCTCATCACAGCACCACACAGCCTAGGTATAGGCTTACCTCACCACACAGGCTAGGTATAGGCTTACCTCACCACACAGCCTAGGTATAGGCTTACCTCATCACAGCACCACACAGCCTAGGTATAGGCTTACCTCACCACAGCACCACACAGCCTAGGTATAGGCTTACCTCACCACAGCACCACACAGCCTAGGTATAGGCTTACCACACCACAGCACCACACAGCCTAGGTATAGGCTTACCTCATCACAGCACCACACAGCCTAGGTATAGACTTACCTCACCACAGTATCACACAGCCTAGGTATAGGCTTACCTCACCACAGCACCACACAGCCTAGGTATAGGCTTACCTCACCACAGCACCACACAGCCTAGGTATAGGCTTACCTCACCACAGCACCACATAGCCTAGGTACAGGCTTACCTCACCACAGCACCACACAGCCTAGGTATAGGCTTACCTCACCACAGCACCACATAGCCTAGGTACAGGCTTACCTCACCACAGCACCACACAACCTAGGTATAGGCTTACCTGACCACAGCACCACACAGCCTAGGTATAGGCTTACCTCATCACAGTACCACACAGCCTAGGTATAGGCTTACCTCACCACAGCACCACACAGCCTAGGTATAGGCTTACCTCACCACAGTACCACACAGCCTAGGTATAGGCTTACCTCACCACAGCACCACACAGCCTAGGTAAAGGCTTACCTCACCACAGTACCACACAGCCTAGGTATAGGCTTACCTCATCACAGCACCACACAGCCTAGGTACAGGCTTACCTCACCACAGCACCACACAACCTAGGTATAGGCTTACCTCACCACAGTACCACACAGCCTAGGTACAGGCTTACCTCACCACAGTACCACACAGCCTAGGTATAGGCTTACCTCACCACTGTACCACACAGCCTAGGTATAGGCTTACCTCACCACAGCACCACACAGCCTAGGTATAGGCTTACCTCACCACAGCACCACACACCCTAGGTATAGGCTTACCTCACCACAGCACCACACAGCCTAGGTATAGGCTTACCTCACCACAGCACCACACAGCCTGGGTATAGGCTTACCTCACCACAGCACCACATAGCCTAGGTATAGGCTTACCTCACCACAGCACCACACAGCCTAGGTATAGGCTTACCTCACCACAGCACCACACAGCCTAGGTATAGGCTTACCTCACCACAGCACCACACAGCCTAGGTATAGGCTTACCTCACCACAGCACCACACAGCCTAGGTATAGGCTTACCTCACCACAGCACCACACAGCCTAGGTATAGGCTTACCTCATCACAGCACCACACAGCCTAGGTATAGGCTTACTTCACCACAGTACCACACAGCCTAGGTATAGGCTGGTTCTCACCTATCAGGTTGATGAAGGAGGACATCCCAAGTGTTTTGTCACTACCTCCAATGGTGGGGAAGATCAGAAGTGGAGGAAGGAGGAGGATGGTAGTGTTGTATCTGTGAAACATGGCTATGTGGTTGGCAGATGTGTACTAACTTTTGAGATAAGAATTAGCATCTTTTTGTTCATTTCCTTTCATGGATTAACCCTTAAAGTGCGGAAGGCCCTTTTTGTGCCCATGCAACAACTATGATGTTATATAGTCTACACAGTCACCAGGCTACCGCCTGGTTTCATCGTTTGCAGCAGCCACTCGGTATAATACGTTGGAAAGATTACTGATACATGGCCTGCCAGCTGGAGAGCTAGATATTAGTACACATCCGTCTGTGGTTTTTCTTTGGAACAGTGTGCAGTGTACCGCCCCTAGAAAAAAATCTTGCAACGGTTTGCCAAGACTTACCAAGTCTTAGCAAGTCGTGTCAAGATTTTGTAAGGTCTTGACAAGACTTATTAAGTCTTATCAAGTCTTATCAAGACTTGCTAAGACAATTGTGGCCATGTATGAATCTCATTAGTATCCTTGACGCGTCATAGCGTAATAAATTACGAGTCACTGGTCCTCTCAGATTTATACTTGTTAATCGATTATATACACATACACTTACAACAGACATACACCATAGAATATAAAGCAAACTATAAGAAACGAAAGCAGTATAATACATGAACAAGAAAGTAGTCACATTTTAGTTATGATCATATTTATTGGGCTGTCTGATTGCATACAAATTATTATCATGGCCTTCAACTAAGACTGCTTTTGAAACTATTTTATCAAGAAAAATACAATTAAGTCTAGAAATGGCAGAATGTTGGACAATTAATAACAATTAATGAATCGAATTTATTAAATTAATTATAGCTACAAGGTCAATGAGCCATCCAATACCTTTTTGTTTTCTGATGATTCCACATTGTAGTTCTAGGCACTGGTACTAAAGGGTCTCTTAAGTACTGTCGATAGCCTCTACGCAATTGTTCTGGTCTCTCCATTTTTCAGCCGCACGTGCCAAATAGTAGAGATTATAATTTTTTATGAAAACATATCCCATATCATCTGCACGTGTTCAATATTAAGCTGTATAGTACAATGTCTACTGATCAAGAAGCGAATGGGAAAAGAAAAAGGAAGCCCACGATGAAAGCATCCCGGCGAAGGAGAACTGGAAGAAGCTACACTGGACCAGAACAGTAAGTTAAGCGCAGGTGCACATTGTCTACACAATTAGCACAGAAGCATGTCGCTAATTACTCAATTCTAGCACGTACGGTAATGCAGATCAGTTGAGCTGCGGCGCGTACGAACCTAGGCTTAATTATGTGGTACCTGTATGTGGTTTTTAGCTAGTGTGACCGCGAGGAATAAAACAATTAATATTGTAATCGCTACGCGGGATGCTTGAATGTTTTGAGTCACTGCTACGAGCATGAATCCTTTTAGCGCATGTATATACATGTATAGTGCTAGGGAAGAACCTCGAAACATCAAGTTTGCATTTTGGCGCCAAAATGCAGCTAGGTCGTGAGGTGTTACGTAGCGTGTTAACCGCAAGCCGATAAAATTGGCTGATCTTGCAGAGAAAGAAACGCGCGGTTATATGTGCATGGCTGATCGATACATTCATATGCGTAAGTTAGCAATAAGGCCAATCAGACTATAAAAGCGGATTACTTTGACAGTTTTAGGATTTATAATATCAGTAACACTGATGCAAGAATAAATATAGATCAATCACTTATAATTAAGCATCCGTACAATAGGATCAGTTGTGCTGAAATGTTCTCAAACTGGTGAGATAGTGGTTGCCAAAATCAGAGACCTGTACAGAGAGGATACGGAATCTGTTATTGATCTCTCAAAAGGGGCAGAACTTCTTTATGAGTCACATGGAAAAGTGTACCCAGCGCAATTTGTATCCTTCAAAGGTTACAATTATTTTGCATAACTTAAATGCTCACTCTCTTGCTTTAACAGATGAATCCTCAAATTCCACAAAAAACAAGGTAACTGTGACAATGTATTGTATGTCTGCTAAACAGGATTTCAATAAATGACATAGAAATTCAAGAAAACTCAGTCCGAATCAGCAAAACTGGTATGCAGCAAATGTTTTTGAGTATTTTCTTAATGATATGCGAACAAAAGCTTCATCAATCAACATCAAGCAGAGAGGAATCCAAGGTCTGCTACATGCTATTTTGTATAGCTATCTATTATTATAAGTCTTTACAATTTGAAGGATTCGGTAGTTGATCCTCACACATCCAGAAAGGATATTTTATCTAAAGCTGTGAAATCAGGCAGGTTCATTTCATACTGTGCATGGTTAAATTTATTTTGTTTTATTCCTTAAGGTAAAGAGCTGGAATGTGTGGGTACAAGTAGCAGTCTTGCATGTGTGTTGCATGCATCAATGTTAGTAATATTTGACCAAAACTTTCTTATATATACTCAGAATCAAGAAGAAATAGCAACTTTGTTGAGAGAGATGAAGGTGCAGTGCATTACTAATTGTTTGCAAAGTCTAGTTACATAATGATGCCTTAGACTGACATGCAGCAGATTCGTGACACACAGAATGAGATTTGCCAGTCCCAGATAGAGATGATGAGCAGATTCAAAGAGCTATTGGATGGGCATGCCTTGAGTCCAGCGCCCCCAACACAATCAGCATTTTCCAATCAGAAGATAGCATACCATGCAGCTCTGCAATAAAACAAGAAGATACAAGCATGTACATGGTTAGTTGAAAATAATATTTCATACAAAAAGGGTATAAACTTGCACTCTTATAGGTAAATGGAGTTAACATTCTTCATCTGCCAGCTAAAACTCCATACTTGTTTGGATTGCAATTGTTGGACATGCTTTTTACTAGAGCAGAATTGTCTTCTTCCCTGCTGTTTAAAAGTACGAAGAGTGAAAGAGGTGTGCTTGATCCAACTAAAGTTTCAAGAATAATTGGTAAGTTAATTAATACACATAAAATGTATTGTGTAAAACAATCTTTTGGTTTTCAGATATCATGAACAAGAGGTACAACCAAACCGAATGGAACATGGCAACATTTGTTTCAAAAGCCAATCAGAAGTGCCATGACTCAGAATGTGACAGTTAACTTTCTACATGTGTGTAGTTGTACTTTATTATCATGCTATAATAAGAATTGACAAGTATAATGTTATTTATTCTTGGAACGCCTTGATAAGACTTGACAAGTCACACCTGCTTTATTCTTGGCAAACCATGCTAGGTCTTGTTAAGTCTTAAAATTTCTGTTCCAAATTCTGGTCAAGTCTTGATAAGACTTGCTAAAACTTGGTTGATTCTTGCTAAGTCTTGGCAAGTCGTGCCTGATAAATCTTGGTAAGACTTGGTAAGTCTTGACAAACCGTGGCAAGAATTTTTTCTAGGGGCTTGCACGCAGAGCTCTTCAATGGAAGCAATAAATGTCCTGAAAATAGAGAAATAACTTTTTTATAGCTTCCATTGAAGAGCCCTGCATGCTAGCGGTACACCGCACACTGTTCCAAAGAAAAACCACTGACGGATGTGTACTAATTTATCTAGCTTTCCAGCTGGCAGGCCATGTATCTGTAATCTTTCCAACGTATTATACTAGATGCTCAACTCTAAGTGGCTGCTGCAAACTATGAAACCAGGCGGTAGCCTGGTGACTGTGTAGACTATATAACATCATAGTTGTTGCATGGGCACAAAATGGGCCATCCGCACTTCAAGGGTTAATAGTTAGTGGACTACGGGCTGGTGCTGTAGTTAGTGGACTATGGGCTGGTGGTGTAATTAGTGGACTATGGGCTGGTGCTGTAGTTAGTGGACCATGGGCTGGTGCTGTAGTTAGTGGACTATGAGCTGGTGGTGTAGTTAGTGGACCATGGGCTGGTGGTGTAGTTAGTGGACTATGGGATAGTGCTGTAGTTAGTGGACTATGGGCTGGTTCTGTAGTTAGTGGACCATGGGCTGGTGGTGTAGTTAGTGGACTTTGGGCTGGTGCTGTAGTTAGTGGACTATAGGCTGGTGCTGTAGTTAGTGGACTATGAGCTGGTGGTGTAGAGTGGACTTTGGGCTGGTGGTGTAGTTAGTGGACTATAGGCTGGTGCTGTAGTTAGTGGACTATGGGCTGGAGCTGTAGTTAGTGGACTATGAGCTGGTGGTGTAGTTAGTGGACTATGGGCTGGTGGTGTAGTTAGTGGACTATGGGATAGTGCTGTAGTTAGTGGACTATGGGCTGGTGGTGTAGTTAGGGGACTATGGGCAGGTGCTGTGGTTAGTGGACTATGGGCAGTTGGTGTAGTTAGTGGACCATGGACTGGTGGTGTAGTTAGTGGACTATGGGTTGGTGCTATAGTTAATGGACTATGGGCTGGTGGTGTAGTTAGTGGACTATGGGCTAGTGCTGTAGTTAGTGGACTATGGGCTGGTGCTGTAGTTAGTGGAATATGGGCTGGTGGTGTAGTTAGTGGACTATGGGATAGTGCTGTAGTTAGTGGACTATGGGCTGGTGATGTAGTTAGGGGACTATGGGCTGGTGCTGTAGTTAGTGGACTATGGGCTGGTGGTGTAGTTAGTGGACTATGGGCTGGTAGTGTAGTAGTGGACTATGGGCTGGTGGTGTAGTTAGTGGACTATGGGCTGGTGCTGTAGTTAGTGGACTATGGGCTGGTGGTGGAGTTAGTGGACTATGGGCTGGTGCTGTAGTTAGTGGACTATGGGCTGGTGGTGTAGTTCGGGACTACGGGCTGGTGGTGTAGTTAGTGGACTATGGGCTTGTGGTGTAGATAATGGACTATGGGCTGGTGGTGGAGTTAGTGGACTATGGGCTGGTGATGTTGTTAGTGGACTATGGGCTGGTGCTGTAGTTAGTGGACTACGGGCTGGTGGTGTAGTTAGTGGACTATGGGCTGGTGCTGTAGTTAGTGGACTACGGGCTGGTGGTGTAGTTAGTGGAATGGGCTGTTGGTGTAGTTAGTGGACTATGGGCTGGTGGTGTAGTTAGTGGACTATGGGCTGGTGCTGTAGTTAGTGGACTATGGGCTGGTGATGTAGTTAGTGGACTATGGGCTGGTGCTGTAGTTAGTGGACTATGGGCTGGTGGTGTAGTTAGTGGACTATGGGCTGGTGCTGTAGTTAGTAGACTATGGGCTGGTGGTGTTGTTAGTGGACTATGGGCTGGTGGTGTAGGTAGTGGACTATGAGCTGGTGCTGTAGTTAACAAGTAAATAAAAACATTCTCTACGAGAAAGTTGGTGGGATATAGGATTTGATTATGACATTGGTGGTGTAAAAAGCAAGGAAACAAGGTCTTATCAGAAGGGAAAATGTCATAGTCCTATGTTTAGCACATTTCTAGGGCATGTGTTGTTTGTGTGCTAAATATAGGACTATGACATTTTCCCTTCTGATAAGACCTTGTTTCCTTGCTTTTTACACCACCAATGTCATAATCAAATCCTATATCCCACCAACTTTCTCGTAGAGAATGTTTTTATTTACTTGTTTTCTTATTATTTTTTTCATATATTATATAAAAGCGAGTCCTCCAGCCGATTATGAAGCTATTGGTGAAAATTTCATCGCTTAGAAATGTTCCTGTCCTGAGTTATGCGTTGCCAAGAAGGAGGAGAAGGAGAATAAGAAGACGACCCGCCCCTTGTTCCGAGACTGGGTACGAGGACGGGCAGTACACTCTTGTTCTCAACAACCGCGCGGTTCAGCGACATGAAACAAAAACGAAACTACTCATTTTTGACTTCTAGATCGATTGCTAAAACAAGCTACACGATCCGCTCGTCGGGAGTGTTGTTACAGACGGGTCGCGTTTTTTTAATGACATTCATAGTCGGGGTCAAATCCTATATGGAAGTTTCTAACGAAACTTCCGATTGACTATGGGCTGGTGGTGGAGTTAGTGGACTATGGGCTGGTGGTGTAGTTAGGGGACTATGGGCTGGTGCTGTAGTTAGTGGACTTTGGGCTGGTGCTGGAGTTAATGGACTACGGGCTGGTGGTGTAGTGAGTGGACTATGGGCTGGTGGTGAAGTTAGTGGACTATGGGCTGGTGGTGTAGTTAGTGGACTATGGGCTGGTGGTGTAGTTAGTGGACTATGGGCTGGTGGTGTAGTTAGTGGACTGGGCTGGTGGTGTAGTTAATGGACTATGGGCTGGTGCTGTAGTTAGTGGACTATGGTCTGGTGCTGTAGTTAATGGACTATGGGCTGGTGGTGTAGTGAGTGGACTATGGGCTGGTGGTGGAGTTAGTGGACTATGGGCTGGTGGTGTAGTTAGTGGACTATGGGCTGGTGCAGTAGTTAGGGGACTATGGGCTGGTGCTGTAGTTAGTGGACCATGGGCTGGTGCTGTAGTTAGTGGACTATGAGCTGGTGGTGTAGTTAGTGGACTATGGGCTGGTGGTGTAGATAGTGGACTATGGGCTGGTGGTGTAGATAGTGGACAATGGGCTGGTGGTGTAGTTAGTGGACTATGGGCTGGTGCTGTAGTTAGTGGACTATGGGCTGGTGCTGTAGTTAGTGGACTATGGGCTGGTGCTGTAGTTAGTGGACTACGGGCTGGTGGTGTAGTTAGTGGACTATGGGCTGGTGCAGTAGTTAGGGGACTATGGGCTGGTGGTGTAGTTAGTGAACTATGGGCTGGTGGTGTAGTTAGTGGACTATGGGCTGGTGCTGTAGTTAGTGGACTATGGGCTGGTGCTGTAGTTAGTGGACTATGGGCTGGTGCTGTAGTTAGTGGACTACGGGCTGGTGGTGTAGTTAGTGGACTATGGGCTGGTGCAGTAGTTAGGGGACTATGGGCTGGTGGTGTAGTTAGTGAACTATGGGCTGGTGGTGTAGTTAGTGGACTATGGGCTGGTGCAGTAGTTAGGGGACTATGGGCTGGTGGTGTAGTTAGTGAACTATGGGCTGGTGGTGTAGTTAGTGGACTATGGGCTGGTGCTGTAATTAGTGGACTATGGGCTGGTGCAGTAGTTAGGGGACTATGGGCTGGTGGTGTAGTTAGTGGACTATGGGCTGGTGCTGTAGTTAGTGGACTATGGGCTGGTGGTGTAGTTAGGGGACTATGGGCTGGTGCTGTAGTTAGTGGACTATGGGCTGGTGCTGTAGTTAATGGACTATGGGTTGGTGGTGTAGTGAGTGGACTATGGGCTGGTGGTGGAGTTAGTGGACTATGGGCTTGTGGTGTAGTTAGTGGACTATGGGCTGGTGCTGTAGTTAGTGGACTATGGGCTGGTGGTGGAGTTAGTGGACTATGGGCTGGTGGTGGAGTTATTGGACTATGGGCTGGTGCTTTAGTTAGTGGACTATGGGTGGTGGTGTAGTTAGGGGACTGGGCTGGTGGTGTAGTTAGTGGACTATGGGCTGGTGCTGTAGTTAGTGGACTATGGGCTGGTGGTGTAGTTAGGGGACTATGGGCTGGTGCTGTAGTTAGTGGACTATGGGCTGGTGCTGTAGTTAATGGACTATGGGTTGGTGGTGTAGTTAGTGGACTATGGGCTGGTGGTGTAGTTAGGGGACTGTGGGCTTAGTGGACTATGGGCTGGTGGTGTAGTTAGTGGACTATGGGCTGGTGGTGGAGTTAGTGGACTATGGGCTGGTACTGTGGTTTGTGGACTATGGGCTGGTGGTGTAGTTAGATGACTATGGGCTGGTTGCTAGGCACATACCAAATGCATGATGGGCAAAATGATTAGTAGTGATTATGTGCACTCGCCCAACATACTTGGAACTTGTTTTGTGCTGCCTGCATTTGTGTAATTACTTTTGTTCATGATAAGTGTGCCAGATTAATTGAATTACTAACTAGGAGCCTTTTCTGGCTGTCAGTCTCATTTTTCTATTGCACAACATTGCCATTCCAAAGAGTGCATGATACGTGGGCAAGGCCTGATGATTCTGAAGCATTTCCATATACCATGAAGAGAGATTAGAAAATATGGTAGATTTGTATATCTATGTATTGAGCCTTGTGCACGTAGGTCAATCGCTCAATTTATGCTTCCAAAAGTTGCCTTTTTGTTTTTGTATCTTTAAAAAGGCTTCTTTGCAAAGTTAGTTCAGTTGAAATTAAATATCTCTGAATGCTTCACTCAAGTATGGCAGATTACCACGTCACCTCACCTGTGGTAGTGTAGCCATTTCATCACATTATCTCTGCAGTTAGGACCGATGCATTTTTCAGTACATATTACTGGGCCTGATTTGAAGTTATTTATTGACTACCAAAGTACCATATGTTGCATGGTCCTGACTTACAGACCCAAAGTGTGATTGATGTTAGATGTGTTGCCATACGAGATTAGGACTGTGCATGCTATAGGTAACTAGGATGGTGCTATTGGTAACTAGGATGGTGCTATTGGTAACTAGGATGGTGCTATTGGTAATTAGGATGGTGCTATGATTATCTTTTTTATAACTAGTGCTGTATCTCATCAGCAGTAATAGTGGAGATGAACGGATTTATGCTTATTGCAAGGAAGCCATTCAGACCTTATCAGATGGAGCTTTGTGAGAGTGCTACCAGTCTGCACAAGCTTGAACTGGTGAACAGAAGTGATACAATAAGTTATTTCATGCTAAAAACACTGGTTGTCAGTGCATGGGCGTATTTATGGTAGTATCCAGTGTTGTTTGTACATGTATAAGTTTATCGTGTGATGAAGTACAAAATACATCAATGAAAAGTCAATGGCATTGTCTACAAAAAACATTTGAAATCTAATTTCCTGGTATGAAGCTAATGGATTTGTATTAAGAAATAGGCAGTATTCACATTTTATTGGTCAGAACCCGCATTAGATAAATTATAGTATTCATTTAGAGATTATTTTCAAGCACGCATCAGCACTAGATGAATCTGCATTGTGGTCCTTCATTTTAGACACTACTATTTCATCTCCATGGAAAGAACTCCATATGAAGAATTAGTTTTCATAACCACTGCATGGAGATTGTCCTTTTAGAGCCTACTATTTCATCCACACTGGAAGAAACTCCATATGAAGTATTAGTAATCATATCAAATTCATGGAAATCCTTCCTTTTAGGACAGAGACAGATCAGATTTGTCTCAATATGCAAGTACATACTATACTTACTTAATAATAATATAGGAATACAATATTTAGGAGGAGAAACAACATGCATGAATTATTAATAAATCATGCTACAGTTCAATAAACTTTAAGATGGGAGCCACCTGGAAAGGATTGCTGTCGCATTTGCCCTCACTAGATGCAAGTTGAGCCTGCTATACAGGTCAGACAGCACAACTGACTTTGGTTTGCCCAATATGATGGCAAGACGGGAGGCTAGCATCTTAAACGAGTCCATGGCTTCCTTTCCCGAAGCACCATAGGACTCCGTGACCAGAGGTACACAATACCAGCCCAAAGCATTGCATTTGGGGTCATTCTCAGTATGCTTTCGCTCTTCAGTGGACAAGGCGGCTGCCCCAGCTGACAATCCCGCTACTGAAACAATTTTGGGGTTTAGCGGTGATGTCACTGAAATATCAAAGGCAGCTGGTTTGCCAAGGGCCCAGTTGGGTAGCAAAATGTCTGCAGGGTGTGAATGGTCATGCTCAGATGTAAGATTGCTACCCATCTCCACCTTTACGCTCAAGTGGGCTCTACGGCAAGTCTCCGCCAACACATTGCGCAGCTGGTTGTGTCGGGTGACTACGTCTCCTCCTTTTTTGCACGTTGTAGCATGATGACCAAGGGGATCTAATGCACTGTTTGGGCATAAGGCACACAGAGAACCATTGGAGGTGTCCAAACCAAGCCACCACTTGACTGCTACCTGGAATACTGAGGGCTCAAGATGAAGGCCGAGACCTTCAGAAGGGACTACAGTTAGCCATGAAGCAGCATGTGGAGACGAGACAGACAACAAACGAGCCTTATCAGCAACAGAAGAAATGATCAGGATGTTATTGAACTGATGGATGTCAATCTTGCTCGAAAGTTGATTTTGATGGACTGAAGATGAAACTAAACCATCAGACTGAATTGTATCAGAAGGAGATACAGACTCATTGAATGTCTGTATTGCATCAGAGAGATGGTGGTTGGAAGGGAAGCCATAGCCAGAAGAGCATAAAGATGCAATGAATGCTGCAGGTGAGTGTAGGGACAGAGACCTCATACCTAACCCTCCTCTGCTTAGGCTTAGCTGGGCCTGCTGCCAGGCAACATCAGTTGTATCAACTGCAGTGCATAGAGAAAAACTTCTACGAACATCTTCATCAAAAAGCTGAAGAGAAGTCATAGCAAGTGAAGGAGGAGTGGCACGGGCTAGATGTGCAAGCCGACAAAATCCACCACACATACGCAAAAGAGTTAAAGCAACCTGAGGGTCCACTGCACCAACTTCCTCAAGCCTTTCAAGCAAGGGTCTTGCCTCAGACCGCTTCCTGGAGATAAAGGCCGAGCAAAAATCTTTATCACCTATTGGAATTCCCAATATCTCAATGTTGGGATTGTGAGACTGTTTCATGTCAGTTGGGAACAAGCTCAAATCACTCTGGCTGTAGACCTCACATTTTGACATATTCACGAACAGGTCAAGTGGTGGACCAATACCTTTGATCAATGCCAGTGCCCTATGCACCGCAGATATGGGACCAGCCAGCACTCCATCATCATGATACTTACTTAATAAAAAAATGATTTTCCTGATTAAAAAAAAAACACATTGTGTGTCATCAATCTTCACAGGTGGCCACGTTCATACTTTTTTTCATCACACAGCACGCACAGAGCAGTATATGGAGAAGGAGAACTGTGACGGATACTATCCTATCCTGTCTATACAGCCTATATGTCGAACGGGTAGTACTGCGCCGCAGAGCAACGATCAGCAATTCTCCTACACCGAAAGGATCTCAATTTGCAAAATGTACCTGCATTATATACTGACTCAAGAGAATGAACAAAGAACACAAAGCAACAATACACACTACAAAAGTCAGGACAGCGGCCCCGGCAATGCGGCGCAGCCCCGGCTCACGCCAATAGTCCACAATAGAGCCAGTACGGACAAAAACGGGTACCCAGACCCTCACAAGAACAGATGCCGAAGGAGTTCCAATACCAATGGCCAAGTATATCGCTAATGATTCTATTCCTTGTGAAACATATTAAAGCAGGATTGACATGGTAAACTTGTGTCTGATATATTTTAAAGGGGAATGTGGTTTACAATAGCAATATCATGTTTTGATTACCATGTGCATAAACACTCACAATGTGCAAACAACATCAGCACCTTCACACCACACTCCTTGCACCAGTTCCTTTTCTATGCAACTTATGTCATTATGCACAGCCAGTCTATAAAGGACTCTTGTACTTCCCCCCAGACTAGACTGCTTTTGAAATTAAAGTGATTAAGCAAACAATCATAGTGGGTGCATGGATCAATTCAGGATACGAATGTGAAAGGATAGGTTCAAAAACAGTGATTGTGAGTATATGATCACAGTGTTATTGCACAGTACATTACAATCCGCCTATGAGTGATGGTAGCGATGTTATACAGAGCAGAAGGTATGACATACTAGAACTGTTAGATGCTGTCCTACATGTATATTTAGCCCATTCATTACTCAGGCACGCGCTGTTATATTGTGAGTGTGCTAAATAAATATAGGCCTATTTCAATTTTCCAGTAAAGATAAGGTCGCTTAAACCCACTTCCATTCTTTTGGATAGAAGGAAACAGAATTTGTGTTCACTCACAATCTCAGTGGCCACTATCAGTAATGGAGGGATGCCCTACAGCCTGCCTGTTAGAAGTGTTGGTGAGAATGATCTTTTATAAGCTGTAGTCCTTTATAAATCCTGGGACATGGTTAAATTAAAAGACAAATATGTACTACACACCATCCATAAATGATGGTCGGTTCAGTGCTGTACTTTCCTCTTGTCACTCTTGTTTCCGTGCTTTTTACACCACCATTGGTCAATCCTATATACCAACAACTCTCTCGTTAGAGAATGTTTTTATTTACTTGTTATCTGTAGGCATAAGCGTATACGTAGCCACTTTTTAAAATTGTATAGTCTTGACGCTAGAGCAGCCTCATCGAATGGCGATCAAACCGTGGGTGAGTTCTATAGCTTCGTATGGGTGCATCTCAGGGTATACAAAGGCGGTAGGCGTGGCGTTACTAGTTTCATCTCCACCTATTCAGGTCGTCTTCCTTGCTATCGCATGGTTCAGACAACAGTGGGCCCACACCTCCCACGGTACGTCATCAAACCAATGATTGCCACCTCAACCCCTCAAGTGTAGTTCATGCATACATGTTTGCATGCCATTGCTTCAAGCTTGATTGCTATAAAATAATAGGAAAGTTATTTTAGTCCTCACTGAAGACAAGAACTCGATCGCGTGAGTAAGGTCAGCACCGTATAGAGTCAGTATTACCAGTCTAGAATATTCAGTACCATTGAAAGTTTAAAGTTTGAAGATCAGTTGAACTTTTCCACTCACTGGCTATCTACATCAATAACTATGGTCGCCGGGTAACACATGTAATATATCTAGCGTGGCGTTTTCCTGTATGCATTAACTGATGTCTGCCGCAAGGTTTGAATAGCTCATGAATCATGCTGGTTTCTTTTTGGTATTAAAGAAGCTGAAATAAACTTTTATTACTTGAGAGTGAATTACGCTTAAATATACTACCAGAAGGCACGCTGAGAAACATTTTTAAGGAGAGGGGGCCCCCGCGGGGGCTACCTGGCCAGGCATGTGTTTGTCATAGATTTAATTATTACTATGAGGCGGAAATATTACACTGTGCCGTGAATACTATGTTCAGATTATTATGGAGACAAGGTGCACTCTCAAAATGTCCATTGTATCATTGATACGGATACAATGTGCAGGGGTGGAGTCAATGTTCAATCCTTGATGATGTACGATGATTTTATGTAAAAACACTAAGAATCAACTTGTGGCCCCCCCCACCGCCCTTCCCAGCATAACAGTGTGAGTGTATCCATTTTTGCCTGGTGCATATCATGCGGAGTGATATTATAGGTGGATAATACGCAGCACAAGAGCATTTGTGCTCCGTATACTAACTGTATCTCTCCCTGTTTACAGCCCAGATCTCTGCCTCTGTGATAGCATCTCCCTGCACTATCAATGTAGGCCTTACCACTACCTCAACATATGACTCCACCTCTGCTGACTTCACCTCTGCTGACTTCACCTCTGCTCTCGCTACCTCTGATGACTCCACCCCTGCTATCTCCACCCCTGCTATCTCCACCCCTGCTGTTTCCACCTCTGCTAGCTTCACCTCTGCTCTCTTTACCTCTGATGACTCCACTCCTGCTATCTGCACCCTTGATATCTCCACCCCTGCTGTCTCCACCTCTGCTAGCTTCACCTCTGCTCTCTCTATCTCTGATGACTCCACCCCTGCTGTTTCCACCTCTGCTAGCTTCACCTCTGCTCTCTTTACCTCTGATGACTCCACTCCTGCTATCTCCACCCTTGATATCACCACCCCTGCTGTCTCCACCTCTGCTGATTTCACCTCTGTTCTCTCTATCTCTGATGACTCCACCCCTGCTGTTTCCACCTCTGCTAGCTTCACCTCTGCTCTCTTTATCTCTGATGACTCCACTCCTGCTATCTCCACCCTTGATATCTCCACCCCTGCTGTTTCCACCTCTGCTAGCTTCACCTCTGCTCTCTTTATCTCTGATGACTCCACTCCTGCTATCTCCACCCTTGATATCTCCACCTCTGCTGTTTCCACCTCTG
This sequence comes from Eunapius fragilis, assembly GCA_963681505.1. Classification (NCBI taxonomy): domain Eukaryota; kingdom Metazoa; phylum Porifera; class Demospongiae; order Spongillida; family Spongillidae; genus Eunapius; species Eunapius fragilis. The sequence continues at coordinate 12,603,225 of OY811973.1, read as the reverse complement.
CTAACTTCACCTCTGCTCTCTCTACCTCTTTTGTCTCCACCATTGCTACTCCCACCTCTTCTGTCTCCACCTCTTCTGTCTCCACCTCTTCTGTCTCCACCTCTGTTATCTCCACCTCTTTTGTCTCCACCACTGCTACACCCACCTTTTCTGTCTCCACCTCTTCTGTCTCCACCTCGTCTGTCTCCACCTCTGTTATCTCCACTTCTGCTGTCTCCACCACTGCTACCCCCACCTCTTCTGTCTCCACCTCTTCTGTCTCCACCTCTGCTATCTCCACCTCTGCTGTCTCCACCTCCTTAGTACCCACCTCCTCTGCATCCTCTGTCATGACTATGACCCTCACTTCCACTGTCTTAGCTCCAGCATCCTGCTCTACAGGTACAGAGTTCACATTCAAATGGTCTCAGCCCCAGGCCAAGTTCATCCCAAAGCCATGCCACCACTTTGAGAATGCATCCCACTATAAACTAGGTCTGGGACCGAGATTAACTGCTTACACATTATGCATGGGATTGGCTTCTGATTACAAAACCCCTGCAATGTGCATAGTTAGCATTATAACATGAAGAAGCATGAAAGTACCACAAGTACACTGCAGGATCATGAGTTATCTGTCGTTATTTTAACGGTTATGGTTACATCCCCTTCAGGTTCACCTATACTATTAACTACAGTATCTGTCTCTGTCACCTTTGTGGTGTCCTTCTCTCTTGGAGTGTTGGTGGCTTCTGTCCTCTGCTACATTTCAAGAAGGTCCACAGTGACATCATACAAACCAAGTTCACATGCTGATCCTGCCACTGTGTATGATGAAGTGGGCTCTAATAAGAAGAGGAAGGGTGGTGCCATGGAGATGGATATGAATAATGCATATGGATTAACATCAGGACTGTAGCATTTTACATGATAACGTGATTTTCGCCTGTATATTTAAAAGACTTTAGTAATACTACCCATGGTGGAACTAATTAATTAATTAATCAATCAAAATTATCATATTTGTGTTTTAGATGAATCAACGTTTCTAATTGCAGTAAAAATCTACCAACTTTTTATTTATGTATATGGACAAAGTGTCCACAACTTAAAAAAGGAGGAATTCATTTTTTATGTGTAGTTTTAATATTACTAGTACATCAAACTATTACAGCTACATAATACATACATGCCACTAAGCTTATAAAGTTATTCTTATAGTCAACATTCCTAGCCCACCAAAAGTGATGTTCAACTATACATCTCACCAATCACTCTGGCTTTGTAAAATGAGGAGCTAGATTGAGCCAAAGGCTAGGCGTGTGGCCACTAAACATCACACATAAAAGCAGGATTGATACGATAAACTTGTGTCTGATATCTTTTAAAAGGTGAATGACAATAGCAATATCATGTTTTGATTACCATGTGCATAAACACTCACAATGTGCAAACAGCAACAGCACCTTAATTCACACCACACTCCTTGAACCATTTCCTTTTGGCCATTGTGCCCATATTTGTGTACTCATTAAATCAGCTCTGTGCAACTTATGTCATTAATTGTGCTTTCACTTGCATATACTCTTAGGTCAATGTGATTTACAATAGCAGTATCATGTTTTGATTACCATGTGCATAAACACTCACAATGTGCAAACAACATCAGCACCTTCACACCACACTCTTTGCACCATTTCCTTTAGGCCATTGTGCCCATATTGGTGTACTCAATAACTCGTGCAATGTCACATGTATTTTTTGAGGGCCAGTAACTTATGCCATCAATCATTGCTTTCATATGCCTCATATGCATATGCATACGTTCTTAGTGGGGCAATTAGCAAGCAATTAATCCTGCATAGCTTTCATTTCTCTCTATACCACACATAAGTGAACAATCAAGATGAATGGATCGATTTAGGATATGAGTGTGAAAAATGCCGTGTTTATGTGTATATGTCAGGGTTCTGTTACACAGTGAACTCTAAAGATACAACACAAGCAAGAGACAAGTGGAATTATAGTATTACAATGAAACTAGCTAGTGGTAGGTACTCACAGGTATTGAAGGGTGTAAAACACAACTACACAGACAAACCTCCTGTCATTGGGCACCCAATGGTGCCATCACCTACAGCAGATGGTTTACAATAGTACACTGCTCCAGTCTTCAGTCCAAAGAGGCTAACAGTGACTACAGAGCTGATATGTTACTGTATGCATAACCTTGTTGTGATTGGTCAGTACTGCAGCAGAGCAGACAGTAGTGAGAGAGACCATCACTGAATGTACATCTGACAGTGGTATAGTCAGAACCTTGGTTTGTTACTTCAGTTAAGAAAGTTCCCCCAACTGAGCAAAAAGAAAATTTGCTGTTGACAGCTGTACATTATCTCTTAATGATAATTAAACAAACAGGCATTGGGTTAGTAAACTTACCTATGACTATCAGAGGAGGCGTTGCAATACTGAAGTGAACACTGCCACCAGTAACTGCTCCTCCACATACTGTGATCTCATTAACAGCAGCTGCTATGCATTGGTATGTGTGTCCCCTGTTGAGATTACTGAGAACTCCTGACACAAGGAGGCCACTGGTGCTGAGTAGAAGTGAGTTGGTGTATGTTCCATCTGCTTCAAATTTGCAGCATATCAAACATTGGTGTGGGGATTCATCCAGAAAGACACATGTGATGGTAGCAGTGTTGTACAGAACAGAAGATGTGACATACAGAGTAGAACTATTAGATGCTGGAGGGAGGAAAGCACAGCACAGAAGTGAACATCATTTATGGATGCAGTGGTAGTACTGATTTGTCTTTTAATTTAACCATGTCCCACGATTTATAAAAGAGTATTTTCTACAACTTATAAAAGATCATACTAGCTTACCAACACTTCTAACAGGCAGGCTGTAGGGACCCATCCCTCCATTACTGATAGTAGCCACCTCCACAGTATAAGGTGGAGGTATCCCAATGGTACCAAGGTCTACTGAGTAGTAACATATGGAACCACTGCAACTCTTTGTGGTTGTCCAAATTGAAGTACCATGATCATCACTCATCCTCAATGCATATGATTGGTTGGATAGATTTCCCTATTTAAGAAGAAGCCACAAATTGATGCACTATGTATTTTTTCATTATGTTACCCTCTGGATCCAAGTCACAACCATACGAACATCACTTGTGGCAACTCTAGCATGTACAACTTGAACAATGTTAGGAGCAAGGGGCACTCTTTGGGATAATGAACATATGAACATATGTAATGTTTTACAATTTACACTGCTCACTAACATGTATAAACTGTTTTGTTCACTTTATTGCTCCCAGCACAGTTGATAGCAGAAATAGTGATGGTGTATAGACTGTCACTTTCCAAACCCCTGAAAGGTAAGTAGCTGGTTCCATCTCCAACAGTCATTAGTTGTTTGGTCCCATGACCTTCAATGAGCACACCAAAGCTGGTGGGGGGATCCCCAGTAGAAGATGGAACCCATCTAACTGAGAGGTCTGTGCAATTCTGTTCTACGGATATCATTGGAGGCCCAGGAGCAGTTTTGGAATCTAATATGGAAGTATTTCAAAGTAAACATATTTCTTCAAATAAAATGCCATCATATAGCATTGCCAATGTGAGAATAGCACACTCATATGTCATTTCTCATGCACAAAAGGTTATCCTTTAAATTTCTAAAATCTCTTATTAAAGTGTCCTCCTGAGTCCTGACATTAACACATTGAAAATTCGGATTGTATTATATTAGACGAAATCTCTTTTTATAACATCTACCGCATATGCACCACAAAGATTCACGGCTCATAGTTGCATACAGGCATCTAAATGCCTAATTCCATACTAGATTTCCATGCACTCATTCGGGTCGAAAGTATCGTGGCCATGTTCCATCCTCCATACACCATTAATTATCACTACACTTACCAGGAGCTACTGTTAAAGTAGTGGTTTCCAAATCCTCTGTGGTCCCATATATGGAATCATAGTTCAGGCAATTAATAATTACTCCACCAAGATTTTGTCCGACTATTACTCTCAAAGAACTCGTAATACAGGGACCGATATAAAATGATGCCGTATATTGTCCGCATTGCTGAGATTGGTTGTAGCTACATCCAAATATAGTTGGTTGACGAAGAGATATCTTAGCTATGGAGCAATTTCCCGCCATCCTACTAAAGTTCCACACGGAGTAGCCTAGCTGTGAGCCCAGTGGAGGCAAAGGACAGCTGTATACAACAGTAGTGTTTGGACATAGCCTAGACGGACAGCTGGTGCCATCCTTTAGAAGGCACTGGAGGGATTCAGCACCACCTGAAAGTTGAGATTGTTTTCTTATATTGCATGATGGCATGTAGTCAAGTCGTTTTAAAACAAATATTATATCATTCACTCGGTCGCCATATTTATACATGTACGTGATCTTGAGACATGTTTCGCTTATGAGTTGTATGAATGTATGTGCCTACTCGTGTAGCCAGAGGTAGTATATCTGGTGTCGCGGTGCTAATTTAGCTTACCACTCGTCTCCGTGGGCATCCATATTGTGCACAGGACAAACTGAATTTAGAGTATGACGTGAAACTGAAATGCCAGTTTAGTGCGGTGTATGGGTGACATGCATGCAATGAAACTTATCACCATTCCCTCCGTACTGCCAGCCGGCCAGCGTTCAATGCAACCTTTCAATTAACCCATTTCACACCGCATTTCCGATTTTAATTTTGGATTTCGCGCTCGATTAATTGTTTCGTAGAAAATGTACATCATTATCTTTGGGAGTAAGAATGACTATCGCCACTTTTCGGTAAAAGTCCCTACGGCCTTGGGTGCATTATACATCACGGTATAAAAACAAAGGGTCGAAGTATATATCACATTTAGTTTTGTATGGTATAACTTCGTTCCCCAGGCTTACTAATATAGCACTGATCAGTACAATTGTTTGTGTATCATACAAGTCCACCGGTGCACGTGCTGGCAAAATTAAAGAGGCTATGCATGTATATACAATGGCAGTGGCAGATCCACCGCCCCCGCACACCCTCCAATCGTTCCTCTAATTACTAGGTATAGGCTTACCTCACCACAGCACCACACAGCCTAGGTATAGGCTTACCTCACCACAGCACCACACAGCCTGGGTATAGGCTTACCTCACCACAGCACCACACAGCCTAGGTATAGGCTTACCTCACCACAGCACCATACAGCCTCACAACAGCACCACACAGCCTAGGTACAGGCTTACCTCACCACAGTACCACACAGCCTAGGTATAGGCTTACCTCACCACAGCACCATACAGCCTAGGTATAGGCTTTCCTCACCACAGTACCACACAGAATAGATATAGGCTTACCTCACCACAGCACCACACAGCCTAGGTATAGGCTTACCTCACCACAGCACCACACAGCCTAGGTATAGGCTTACCTCACAACAGCACCACACAGCCTAGGTATAGGCTTACCTCACCACAGTACCACACAGCCTAGGTATAGGCTTACCTCACCACAGCACCACACAGCCTAGGTATAGGCTTACCTCACCATAGCACCACATGCTAATCCTGCCACTGTTGTGTATGATACAGGTAGTCACTAATATGCATGGACCACCATAACCAAAACCGAACAATTAAGATGGTGGGCTGGTGGGTCCTGTTACTACACGTACCACCAATAATTTTGAATTAGCATTTTAGTTTGCCCCCATATTCTGATTTGAGGCACATGTGAAACAAGGTATTAGCATCACTGCCAATTCATGCAAAATGCACGGAACTGGATCATAGCTTTAGGTCTGTTGCAAAGGCATTTCAAAGGCAATAATCCTTACGTCTGCCAGCGTTACCGATAATACTCTTCAGCCCAATTGCTGACAGAAGAAGAGAAAGTTCATGAGCCAGGCTGACCATTGCATTTGTGTTGGTGAAAGAACGTGACCGTCTCACTTGGACGAGGCTCGTATTTAGTGATGATTAGCATGCAACGTGCTTTAATTTGAGTTTGAAAAAAAAATTAATCATCGATCGCTGATCATGATAGTTGTTTTAAGTGATAAATTATCACATCCGCATGCAGTAACGAACCATGCACCCTCACTGAGTTATGCACTAAAATTTAGTTCATGCCATCCTTATAGACAGATAGAAAACTTTGCTAAAAATGTTGCATATCTACTCACCTGATATTGGATAACTCGATGAAATTATTCTTTTCCAATGGTGCATGCAGTATTCTTGTATTTGGCAAAACATTGAATTAGATTTACGGTATTGGTGCCATCTATGAAGCACTTCCTCCCCCCCCCCCCCCCCCCCCCCCCCCCCCCCCCACATACATTAATGAATCCTTTATTGCAGTTATTTACCAAAGTACCATATGTTGCATGGTCCTGACTTCCAGGGCCAGAGTCTGGTTGATGTTGTAGATGGTGTTATACGAGATTAGGACTGTGCTATAGGTAACTAGGATGGTGCTACCATGGATAGTGCTGCATCTCATTGGCAGTAATAGACTTGGAAATGAACAGATATGCTTATTGCAAGGAAGCCATTCATACCTTATCACATGGAGCTTTGTGAGAGTGCTACCAGTCTGCACAAGCTTGAACTGGTGAACAGAAGTGATACAATAAGTTATTTCATGCTACAGACACTTGTTGTCAGTGCATGGGCGTAATTCTGGTTATATCCAGTGTTGTTTGTACTTGTACAAGTAAATAAAAACATTCTCTACGAGAAAGTTGGTGGGATATAGGATTTGATTATGACATTGGTGGTGTAAAAAGCAAGGAAACAAGGTCTTATCAGAAGGGAAAATGTCATAGTCCTATATTTAGCACACAAACAACACATGCCCTAGAAAAGTGCTAAATATAGGACTATGACATTTTCCCTTCTGACAAGACCTTGTTTCCTTGCTTTTTACACCACCAATGTCATAATCAAATCCTATATCCCACCAACTTTCTCGTAGAGAATGTTTTTATTTACTTGTTTTCTTAATTTTTTTTCATACCCATTTATACACATGCCGTTTATCTTTAGATACCGTAATTAAATTATACAAGACATAGGAGGCTGATAGTCGATTGTTTACAAAGTATTATATTATATAAAAGCGAGTCCTCCAGCCGATTCTGAAGCTATTGGTGAAATTTTCATCGCTTAGAAATGTTCCTGTCCTGAGTTATGCGTTGCCAAGAAGAAGGAGAAGAAGAAGACGACCCGCCCCTTGTTCCGAGACTGGGTACGAGGACGGGCAGTACACTCTTGTTCTCAACAACCACGCGGTTCAGCGACATGAAACAAAAACGAAACTACTCATTTTTGACTTCTAGATCGATTGCTAAAACAAGCTACCACGATCCGATCGTCGGGACTTGAGTATTGTTACAGACGGGTCGCGTTTTTTAATGACATTCATAGTCGGGGTCAAATCCTAAATGGAAGTTTCTAACGAAACTTCCGATAAGTTTATCGTGTGATATACTACAAAAAACATCAATGAAAAGTGTAGGTACAAAGCATGCAACTTCTAATTACTAACATAATCAATGATGAAATACATCAATGGCATTGTCCACAACAAACATTTGAAATCTAATTTCCTGGTATGAAGCTAATGGATTAGTATTAAGAAATAGGCAGTATTCAAATTTTAATAGTCAGAATCCACATTAGATTAATTATAGTATTCATTTAGAGATCCTCTAATTTCAAGCACACATCTGCACTGGATGAATCTGCATTGTGGTCCTTCATTTTAGACACTGCTATTTCATTGGAAGAAACTCCATATGAAGAATTAGTTTTCATAACCACTGCATGGAGATTGTTCTTTTTAGAGCCTGCTATTTCATCCTTGCTGGAAAGAACTCCATATGAAGAATTAGTTTCCATAACCACTGTATGGGAATTGTTCTGTTTAGAGCCTGCTATTTCATCCACACTGGAAGAAATTCCATATGAAGAATTAGTAATCATATCAAGTGTATGGAAATCCTTCCTTTTAGGACAGAGATGGATCAAAGTTGTTTCAATATGCAAGTACATACTATACTTACTTAATAAAAAATGATTTTCCTGATAAAACAAAATACATTGTGTCATCAATCTGCCCAGGCAGCCATGGTCATACCTTTTTTCATCACACAGCACCCACAGAGCAGTATGAGGAGGAGGATGAGGAGAACAGATAACAAAGTAGTTCCAATACCAATGGCCAGGTATATCACTAATGATCCTATTCCTTAGGAAACATCACACATAAAAGCAGGATTGATATGATAAACTTGTGTCTGATATATTTTAAAGGTGAATGTGGCTTACAATAGCAATATCATGTTTTGATTACATGTGCATAAACACTCACAATGCGCAAACAACATCAGCACCTTCACACCACACTCTTTGCACCATTTCCTTTAGGCCATTGTGCCCATATTGGTGTACTCACTACATCAGCTCTATGCAACTTATCTCATTAATTGTGCTTTCACTTGCATATGCTCTTAGTGGGGCAAGTAATAATGTGCAGCCAGTCTAAAGAACTCTTACATCTCCCCCCAGACTGCTTTTGAAATTAAAGTGATTAAGCACACAATCATAGTGGATGGATCAATTCAGGATACGAATGTGAAAGGATAGGTTTTTAATGTATGATCAGAGTGCTGTTGCACAGTACACTACACAGTATGAATACAAGAGACAAGTGCAGTATATTGCTATGACATGAGAACTAGCTACTGGTACTCACAGGTATTGAAGGTGTAAAACACAACTACACAGACAAACCTCCTGTCATTGGGCACCCAGTGGTGCCATCACCTACAGCAGATGGTTTACAATAGTACACTGCTCCAGCCTTCAGTCCAAAGAGGCTAACAGTGACTACAGAGCCAATGAAACCTGATATGTTACTGTATGCATAGCCTTGTTGTGATTGGTCAGTACTGCAGCAGAGCAGACAGTAGTGAGAGAGACCATCACTGAATGTACATCTGACAGTGGTATAGTCAGAACCCTGGTAAGTTACTTCAGTTGTGAATGTTACCCCAACTGAATAGAAAAGTATATATATGTAATCGTCAACAGCAGTATTTTCATGTGTTAATTATAACAAGCAGACATAGGGTTATGAAATTTACCTATGACCATCACAGGAGGTGTTGCAATACTAAAGTGAACACTGTCACCAATAACTGCTCCTCCACATACTGTGATCTCATTACCAGCAGCTGCTATGCATTGGTATGTGTGTCCCCTGTTGAGATTACTGAGAACTCCTGACACAAGGAGGCCACTGGTGCTGGTTAGAAGTGAGTTGGTGTATGTTCCATCTGGTTCAAATTTGCAGCATATCAAACATTGGTGTGGGTATTCATCCAGAAAGACACATGTGATGGTAGCAGTGTTATACAGAACAGAAGATGTGACATACAGAGTAGAACTGTTAGATGCTAGAGGGAGGAAAGCACAGCACAGAAGTGAACATCATTTATGGATGCAGTGGTAGTACTGATTTGTCTTTTAATTTAACCATGTCCCACGATTTATAAAAGAGTATTTTCTGCAGCTTATAAAAGATCATACTAGCTTACCAACACTTCTAACAGGCAGGCTGTAGGGACCCATCCCTCCATTACTGATAGTAGCCACCTCCACAGTATAAGGTGGAGTTATCCCAATGGTACCAAGGTCTACTGAGTAGTAACATATGGAACCACTGCAACTCTTTGTGGTTGTCCAAATTGAAGTACCATGATCATCACTCATCCTCAATGAATATGATTGGTTGGATAGATTTCCCTGTTTAAGAAGAAGCCACAAATTGATACATTATATATTTTCATGTTACCCTCTGGATCCAAGTCACAACCATACGAACATCACTAGTGCCAACTCTAGCATGTACAGCTTGAACAATGCTAGGAGCAAGAGGCACTATTTGGGATAATGAACATATGAACTTATGTAATGTTTTTACAATTTACACTGCTCACTAACATGTATAAACTGTTTTGTTCACTTTATTGCTCCCAGCACAGTTGATAGCAGAAACAGTGATGGTGTATAAACTGTCACTTTCCAAACCACTGAAAGGTAAGTAGCTGGTTCCATCTCCAACAGTCATTAGTTGTTTGGTCCCATGACCTTCAATGAGCACACCAAAGCTGGTAGGGGGATCCCCAGTAGAAGATGGAACCCATCTAACTGAGACGTCTGTGCAATTCTGTTCTACGGATATCATTGGAGGGCCAGGAGCAGTTTTGGAATCTAAATAAAAAAGCATTTCTAATGACGTATAATTTTTATGCTGAGATATGAATACTGGTTGGTAATATTAAACGTTTTGGTGCTATGATACTAACAACACAAGATACTTTGCATTCATATGTTAACTAAATTTGCCTTAAGTTCCTTTGATGTATAACTGTTCCATAGCAAAATTAAAATATCTCATGTTATACCCTGCAGAGAATGATGTGCTATAATGCAATGGAGTTGCTGTTTGCTTTTGATGTGGCAGCAATCCACCCCAGGTTGTAGTTGCACTCCTGTGCATTGATGCATGATGCATGATGCTTAATTTGGGATACCCCACCTTGCCTGTCAGCTGACATATCAGAGGGAAATGCATGCTGGTGAGTTGTAACACTAGCAGCCAGGCTCAGCTAGGCCTAATGTTTGTGTACCTAGACCTTTGTAACACTAGCAGCCAGGCTCAGCTAGGCCTAATGGTTGTGTACCTATAGACCTTTGTAACACTAGCAGCCAGGCTCAGCTATGCCTAATGGTTGTGTACCTAGACCTTTGTAACACTAGCAGCCAGGCTCAGCTAGGCCTAATGGTTGTATACCTAGACCTTTGTAACACTAGCAGCCAGGCTCAGCTAGGCCTAATGGTTGTGCACCTAGACCTTTGTAACACTAGCAGCCAGGCTCAGCTAGGCCTAATGGTTGTATACCTAGACCTTTGTAACACTAGCAGCCAGGCTCAGCTAGGCCTAATGTTTGTGTACCTATAGACCTTTGTAACACTAGCAGCCAGGCTCAGCTATGCCTAATGGTTGTGTACCTAGACCTTTGTAACACTAGCAGCCAGGCTCAACTAGGCCTAATGTTTGTGTACCTAGACCTCTGCTTAGCCTCACAACATGCTGCTACATCCACATTCAAAGTATGCACTGACACTATATATCATTGCTGCTCTTACCAGGAGCTACTGTTATAGAAGTGGTTCCCAAATCCTCTGTGGTCCCATTTAAGGCAAAGTTCAGACAATTAATAATTGTTCCATTAAGGTCTTGTGTTATTCTCACTTGCAAAGTTGTCTGCCATACTGTACAAGGAATGATCAATGATCCATTGTAAGGTCCACACATTTGAAATGCGACAAAGTCGCACCCCACAAGGATCGGTTGCTGAATAAATATTTTACTGCCACACTTTCCCGTCATCCTACTAAAGCTCCACACGGAGTAGCCTAGCTGTGAGCCCAGTGGAGGCAAAGGACAGCTGTATACAACAGTAGTGTTTAGACATAGCTTTGATGGACAGCTGGTGCCATCCTGTAGAAGGCACTGGAGGGATTCAGCACCACCTGAAAGGTGTGATAATCAAATATGAAACATGGGACACAATCATGTACCTGTATTTTTTTAAATATTATATAACTAATAATGAATATGGGATCGAGACAGCGAAAAGGGACTTAGCGCATATTTCAAATTATTTCATATTCAAAGAGGCATCTATGTCCTCTACAACTTCTTTCTTACGCACTGGAAATTAGCCTGTCCATCATGGAGCTACAAGTTCCTGAATTTTTAATTACGAGTACATTTTTATTGCACGCGTGGACTTGGATGCTCCTTCCTGGAAATTTTTATAACATGCGCGATGTCCCTTTTCGCTGCCTCGACTCCATATGTAGAAGTTACGTTACTGCCTACAGTGGTGTTCAGCATTTAAGTGGGCCGAGAAAACATACAATTGAACAAACAGAAAGTGTAAATGCACTTCATCACGTCTGTACTAGAAAAAATACCAACAATTAACATGTTATATATTTTTAATTGTCACACCACTCATACGGTGAATTAATCGTCACTGTAAACGTGCAGTCCAGTTTAGTTCATTGGGAAGATGTTTTCCTTTTAAATGATAAAAATATTTGTGATCTTGACAAGCGACAGTTTGATAATGCATGTAGTTTGTTTGAAGCTTGTGCTGCTCGATCGGCCGCACTGTACCTGTACCTGTACCTGTACCTGTAGCTATTCCCAGCTTACTTCGTTTAGGCGTTCTCTTCGTAACGAGCGCTCGCTGACGACGCTGTTGCTTTGCACGCTTCTGTTAACCACTCGTTCAATACCTGCTCTCTGTTGTTGATCAGTAATCGTAATGCACCTGTCAATGATAAGTGCGACCCCCCCCCCCCCCCCGCCCCCCCCCCCCCCCCATTTGGGGGATTAGTGGGGGATTTGACAGGCTAATCAGACTATTGCGGTACGCATTTAACCTTACACGCGGAAAAAGAATTTTAATCGTAAACCAACGTGCTTGTGTGCCGTACATTCGAACGTACGGAACAAGAACAAGCATGCAAGCGCTTTAAATAAAATACCAAACTACTCTTATAGCGACACAATATCACGGGCTTACGCGCGTTCGTTTTGAATAGCAGGAACGAAACCGTAGGTTATAAAAGGTATCAAACATATGTAACGGGGCTGGGTCGAGGAGGGGTCATTTGACCAGTTATTGGTCCCCAACAGTGATTTAATAAATGTCAAAGCCGAGGGGGGGGGGGGGGTTGCAACTATGAGTATCTATCAGCTGGCTGGCAACTACAAAAATAATTTGTTCAATCCCAAGTACACTAGCTGCTGACCAGTGAAAATAAAATGTGGAATAATCTTTTGATAAAAACAGCATCATTTGAAACTGCAAGTTATACGTTAATGAAGGGGGAGAAGGAGGTACGATAATGAAGGGGGAGGAGGAGGTACGATGGTATTTTAGTTCTCTAAAACGTGGAGTGGCCTACGAAGCAATTCGTTTTGAACTCATTACCAGAAATTTCGGACGCTCATTACGTATTCCTGACGCGTCAATGCAAACGTCCGTTAATTTTCCGCGCACGCGTCCATTGACATGTATGGAACAAAGTGCATTTCTGTTCAGTATAAATCAGGAATCGTCAGAAAAAAGGAAGGCGGTCAAAAATATAGTTAAGAACATCTTTCACTATGCTTTATTGATGAAACAAAAAAATTCAGGGTCTATCTGTAGGTTCCATGGCCCTAAAACAACACGTCCATAGACACATGTAGAAATTGTGTAGAAATTTGGGTTTTGTCAAGATGTTTGTGCATTTTTCTCAGGATCTGTGATAGTTGCAGTAAGAATCAGTGATTAAAATGTTAGCCAGATCATCGAGGAAGGGGCCAGATACCATAAAACACTCTTTCCTCTACTTTTCAAGGTTCCAGAGTCACTTCAGTGGTGTTAGGTACTGAATGTCCCATTATTAATTCTTCCACTTGCATGACGTAATGGACGTTTTAATACGGGCTCTGCCACTGTGTGACTCACTCAGGTATGTTACATCTGAGGTGCTTATAGGCGTTCTACATGTGCGTAACAACCATAGCTTGACCCACATACGTAGTATATATACAGTGGCGTATCCAGAATTTCAGCGAGGGGGTGCTTAAGGTCAGGAATACTGGGGGGGGGGGGGGGGGGGGGGGGGAAGGGGAGGGCCCGCTTCTGGTCTGATATGAAAAGTGAGTGTGTGTGTGTGGGAGGGGGGGGGGGGATGCAGTCCGCTTCAAGTCCGATACGAAAAGTGGAGGCCTTTGGCACACGTTGTCGTTATATTTAATAACTAACGGTTACAATTTTGACCGAGGGGGGTGCTCAAAAGCACCTGGAGCACCCTCTCCAGGGGCGGATACAGAAATTTCCAAAAGGGAGGTTTAGACCCGCGATACAGTGGTGTAGAGAGAGGGGGGGGGGGGGGGGGGGGAACATATGTCCCCGGGCGCAGGGTTGAGGGGGCGTCGAAGTAGACGAGAGATAATTAATTATCGCGTCAACGAGAACTCACGAACGCATCGGCAGATACAGGGGGCAGTTGTAAACGCGTTCATATAATATAAGGCTCCTCCCCTTCCCTCTTTTCCGCTAGGTACCCCCCCCCCCCCCCCCCCATCGGGCCAGAAGCCGACAGCCCCCCCACCCCCCCGGGCGCTCAACACTCACACTACGTCACTGCCGCGATACGAAAAGCGGGGGTGGGGTGGTGGGGGTGGTGGTGCTGTCCGCTTCAGGCCCGATACGAAAAGCGGGGGGGGGGGGGGTGCCGTACGCTTCAGACTGGACTCAATAATATCTTGTATATTTACCAGACCCCGCCAAACTAAGAACTAAACAACATTTGAAATAGCCTACAACCAGCCTGCCTATACAACTGTATAGGCCTAACAGTGTGATATTGTCTAGTTGTTGGATCAGTTTCCATCACAAAAGTGTTGGTGCCATATGTATGTGTGTGCTTGTGTGCATGCATGTGTATGCTTGTGTGCATGTGTATATGCATGTGAATGCGTTTGTGTGTGTGTGTGTGTGTGTGTGTGCATGTGGATATTGTACTTGTGTGTTCATTTGGATCACTTCATTCATACACTCACATAAGTCTCAGTAGTCTAGTATTTGGGCAAGCTGGATTGGAACTGGACCTCTCAAGCTAGAGGTGTTTGTTCATGTACATGTACATGTACGTTGTTTTGTGAGTGTGTGTGTGTGTGTGTGTGTGTGTGTGTGTGTGTGTGTGTGTGTGTGTGTGTGTGTGTGTGTGGTATATGTCTGGAGTATCTATTTGTGCATTTCTGTGTTTTTATAACATTTCTGCATGTTATAAGTGGGGCTCAATATAGCCCAAGTATCAACTAGCTGGACCTCTCAAGCAAGGGGAGCTAGATCATACACAAGGGGAGCTAGCTAGATCATACGCATTGTGTGTGGGTGTGCATATGTCTGTTGAGAATATATCATATATGTCTGTTGAGAATATGTGCATGTGTTTGTGTGCATTAGATGTGTGTGCATTGTGCATGTTATCGCTCTTCTGCTAATGGGCTGCTTCTGTACTGTTAGGTGAGCAGCAGCTGGCTTCATGTGTGTTAGTTAATTATTTGCTCATGCATATAAACACATGCACACATGTATATCACTATACATATCACACATGCACACATATACACAACACACACACACACACACACACACACACAGGATGTTTGCTATGACCAAACGCAAAGTCTCCCATTTAACACCATGGAATGTACATGTATGTTAGTTGGTTCAATACATACAACACACCAGTTGTTGCATGTGCTGGACTTATACATACTGGATTGCCTTTTGAAAGTGGCACTGCCCAGGCCACTACGATCCAGAAACCTACTTCAAATGACACCAAGTGCTCAGATCTTGGGTGGGTGTGCAGTGGCGGATCCAGCATATTTTAGGTTCATTAAAACCGGGCAATTATGGGCCCGTGCCCATAATTGCCCGGTTTTAATGAGCCTAAAATATGCCTGGATCCACCACTGGGTGTGTCTCACTAGTTCCCGAGTCCTATATACAGTACAGAGGCATTATGTATTTGCAACTTCCACCACATGTTGTATGAACAGGACTGGTGTATTGGATTGCTGTGATGTATGTAGTGGACTGGTATGTTGTATGATGGAGGAGGGAAGGGGGTGTGGCATTGCCCCTGCACATTTATTAAAGAGGGAGGGTGTTGGTGGGAAGTACTAGACACCGGTGTACCATCCTCAGATTTTTACATTTGAAGTTCTGAAGCCATGGGTAAATATGAAGTCATGTGTGTGAATAGCTCAGCATATCCAGTGGCCAAATCTATTGAGATAGGGTAGAAATAATTTCACTGCCATTATCAAGGCTCCATCCAGTGAGACCATTTACATGTAAATACAAACACAAACACACACACACACAGAGGGTGTTTGATATCACCAAATGCAAAGTCTGCTATTTAAGTCCATGGAGTTTATGTGAGGTGGTCCAGTACATACTACACACACCGGTCCAGTACATACATCACACCAGTCCAGTACATACATCACACCAGTCCAGTACATACATCACACCAGTCCAGTACATACATCACACCAGTCCAGTACATTCAATACATCAGCCCAGTACAACACCGGCACCAGTCCTGTACATTATTAGTGCTAGAAGTTCAGTGTTCTGTGCAATGCACTGTTCCCACTGTTCTAATAAAAGCGCATCAATATCCTCCAGTGAAACTGAATGGAAGTGATGCAAGGAAGGACCTACAGCCTTGTAGTCCTCTTCTGAGTCTCCATCAAAGAACTCAACTCCGTCATCAGTGGTCTTCCACCACACACCAGGTCCACAAATAAGGTAATCACTAATCCTCTCGATGTGTGCTTGGTATGATGCAGATTTCATAATCTCCCTTGTAAAGTGGGTGTTTGAGATTTTTCCTGTAACTTTTCCAAACTTTTCTACCTCACAACTTTTGCACTGCTACCGTGTCCTCATGTTTAGAATGTTGCTCATAATGCTGGCGTTTGATGGCATTGGTGATAATGTTCTCTGTGTTTTGATTTCATGTTGAATTGCTGATTTGTTTGACTTGACTGAACATTCTCACCTGAATCTCCGTGTTTAGGGATCTTAGACAAATGATTCGGTACAGCAGTGGTGAGTGGGTTGTTAATGCATGAAAGTAGTGGCCAAACTTTTTTCTTCTAGTCATTTGGTTTGGTGGTTTGGTGCCACAAATAACTTAGCACACAAACACCCCTCACCACACGCACCCTACACACCCCACACTCCCCTCTACACGCACCCCTCCACACCCATCCACACACACCCTACACTCCCATCCACACACCCTACAGACTCCCTTTGCACACTCACCTACACACCACCCCTCTCCACACACCCCACACTCCCATCCACACACACCCTACACTCCCATCCACACACCCTACAGACTCCCTTTGCACACCCACCTACACAACTCCCTCTCCACACACACCCTATACTCCATACCCCTACACACTCACCTCCACACACCCCACACTCCCATCCACACACACCCTACACTCCCATCCACACACCCTACAGACTCCCTTTGCACACTCACCTACACACCACCCCTCTCTACACACATCCTACACTCCATACCCCCTACACACTCACTTCTCCACACACACCCTATACACTCCCCTCCCCACATAGACACACGTCTCTGCACACCCTACACACTCACTCCCCTCCACACACCCTCTGCACACACCCTACATTCCTTGCTCCACTCCCCACACCCCTCTCCACGCACACTCCACACATCCCCTCTATACACTCCTCTGTTCTTTCCACACACTCCGTGTACACACTCTGCACATACCCCTCCACACACCCTACACACTCCCTCCACACACCCTACACACTCCCTCCACACTCCCTCCACACACCCTACACACTCCCCCTCATACACTACACATCCCTTATTCATACACCACACACACACTTGCACACCACTAATCCCCACTCACTTTCTCTCCATACACCACACACACCCCTCCGCACACACACCCTACACTCCCTCTCCACACGCACCTGCACACCACTACTCTCCAACCACTTTGTGTACACACTCCCCTCCACACACCCCTCACCGCATGCACCCTACACACCCACCCCCTCCACACACACACTGTACACTCCGCACACCCACCTACACAACTCCCCTTCTCACACACTACACCTCACACTCCACCATCCCTCTCCACACACACATCTCCACAAGCCCCTCTCCACACCCTACACATCCCTCTCCATACACACATACATCTCCACACACACCCTACACACACCATATACAAAATGATTGGTTGTTACGGAAGCAAAGCCACACCCCCTAGTTACAGCCTCATAAATGGCCGCACGAAACGAACCGTAATTCATTTTGCGGACACATCAACGCTTACAAAAGTGTGAAATACAAACATCCTATCATTCAAGGTACCTTGAATATTAGAGATTTGAGTGGAATACAAGATTTAGATACAATATGCAATAACTACGACGTTCGTACAGCAATTAAATACTACTGTCACATCCAAAAAGGAGACCTTTTTCGGTGTTCTAAGACAAACATAGTGGTAGGACCACCACATCAAACGGATTCTTATACCACTCGTCAGTAGCTATCCACCTATGTGAAAAAGAGTCGTAGTACGATGCGTTTAAGCATCCGCATAACGCAAAAATGCGTTAAAAAAATGGGCAACTTAAAAAGCGTTGCAGCGCGCGCACGCACTTGGTTGCCATGACACCAAATTTACTTCATATATTATACAACCTAAGTACATTCTCGGGAAATATTAAGATGATTTATACCTTATCAGACTAAGTGAAAACCATTATTCCAATACAGTCCTCAAATTAGTAATTAAATTTAATAACTGCAAAAATTGCCTTAACATCACTGAGTTCTTTTGGTGTGTATGTTCTGTGTGTGTGTGTGTGTGTGTGTGTTTGTGTATGTGCACGTCGACTATGCGCATGTATATGTGTGTTTTTGTGTGTGTTAGGTGTGGGTGCATTGTATATGTTATAGCTCTTCTGGTCAGAGGGTATATAGCTTTGTCCCTAGGAAATGACTGGAGGGGATTTAAGACATTCATCAGACGAGACCAATGTGCTGCTTCCTAACAACAAGCTCATACTGTACGGTGAGGTAAGCAGCAGCTGGCTTGATGTGAATTATTTGCTCATGCATGTAAACACATGCACACATGTATATCACTATACACACATCACATACCACACATGCACATGTATATTCACACACAACACACATACACGTACATACACAAAGCACACAGCCACACACACACACACACACACACAATGGACAGCATCCCCCCCCCCCCCCCCCCCCCTTGCTTTTCGTATCGGGCTTGAAGTGGACAGCACCCCCTCCCCCCGCTTTTTGTATCGGGCCTGAAGCGGGCAGCAACCCCCCCCCCCCCCCCCCCCCCCCCCCGCTTTTCATGTCGGGTCTAAAGCAGACAGCACCCCCAACCCCCCCTGCATTTCGTATCGCGAGTCTCAACCCCCCCTTTTGGAAAACCCTGTATCCGCCCCTGGATTGTAACACGTGTGTGTGTGTGCGCGCGCGTGTATGAATCTATGTATTTATGTGTGTATGTATCGATGATCTAATTACATCAGTATGTCTGAGTACTTGTATTTATGTGCTTGTGTAATTTTGATTTCAAATTGAACTCATGGGATATAAAGCCGTCCCGTATGTATAGATAACATTTGAATGGAGAGAAAATGCATCCAACGAAAGTGGGAGAGTACCTTTTATCAGTTTAAGGTAATAAATAAATTTAACTCCTTCAACAATTCAGGAGCACTTTGCTACTGGCAGGTGAATGCCACGAATTCAATAGTGAAAAACTAATTGTTCGTTAAAAACCAGAACACTATAAGGTGCGTGCATGTGTGTGTGTGTATGTGTGTGTATGTGTTGTGTGTGTATGTGTGTGTGTGTGCGTGTGTGTGTGTAAAAAAGTGTTGTGCTTGAATGGACATAGATATGGGGGTTGGGGGGGGGGGGGGGATAAATAGGCCTGAAGTCATTGTGTCTAAATTCATATCCATATCTAATAGGTTTCTATTCATCATTTTATAGGCATGCCCTGATACAAAAATTTTTGGGGGCTAATTTTACAGTCCATGTATACATATATGTCACTTTCCGTGAAAGTGAAGAGCGATTTATATGCAGGCCTACATGTAGATTATGTAGATATAATTCTAACTCATATTTGTATATGGTTAACTATAATCTATTTGAAACACCCTCTCTTTTTAGATGAATGCTGCATGAATAATTAAACGTAGGCCTGCCAGCCTCTTTAACCTATTGCTGTATAGGATGGATGGCATACATGTATGTGTGATGCTCTGTTCATCCTCCTCCCCTCTTCACACACACACACACACACACACACACACACACACACACACACACACACACACACACATAGGTACTGTTATTTTATTTTGACCTGTCTGGTATGCAAGCTTGTGTTGAACTGTGTACACTGTGGGTAGATTGATCTAGATAGCAGTGCCCCATACATGTAAGCTATTCCGTATCCAATACGCTTGCAAATTGAACCCACACTGACTTTGTGATTTAACACGCACACACATGCACATACGCATGTGCACACACACACAGGTACTGTTATTTAACAAGCTATGCCCATACATGACCTGTGTACACTGTGGGTAGATTGATCTAGATAGCAGTGCCTGGTTAGCTTTTAGCCATATCCAGTACACTTGCAAATAGAACCCACACTGACTTTGGGATTTAACACGCACACACACACCAGAGATCATATATATAATCTCTGCACACACACACATGCACACACGCATGTGCACACACACATAGGTACTGTTATTTAACAAGCTCTTTTGATGCCCATACATGGGGTTGACCTGTGTACACTGTGGGTAGATTGATCTAGATAGCAGTGCCTGGTTAGCTTTTCCCAGCCATATACAGTACCCTTGCAAATTGAACCTACACTGGCTTTGTGATTTAACACGCACACACATGCACACACGCATGTGCACACACACACACACACACACACACACACACACACACACACACACACACACACACACACACACACACACACACACACACAGGTACTGTTATTAAACAAGCTCTTTTGATGCCCATACATGGGGCTGACCTGTGTACACTGTGGGTAGATTGATCTAGATAGCAGCTTTTCCCAGCCATATCCAGTAAGCTTGCAAATTGAACCTACACTGACTTTGTGATTTAACACGCACACACACACATGCACACACGCATGTGCACACACACACACACACACACACACACACACACACACACACACACACACACACACACACACACACACACACACACACACACACACACACACACACACACACACACACAGGTACTGTTATTTAACAAGCTCATTTGATGTCCATACATGGAGGTTGACCTGTGTACACCTTGGGTAGATTGATCTAGATAGCAGTGCCTGGTTAGCTTTTCCTAGCCATATCCAGTAAGCTTGCAAATAGAACCCACACTGACTTTGTGATTTAACACGCACACACACACACACACACACACACATGCACACACACATGTGCACACACACACACAACACACACACATGCACACACACAGGTACTTATTTTGACCTGTTGGGTATCATAACAATGATACCCTTCTATGGAGGTTCCTATCTGTTGTAGCCAAATCCAGTATGCTTGCAAATTTAACCCACACTGACACTGTGTTGTTACACGCACATACAACACACACGCACACAAACACACACATACACACTCGCACGCACGCACACACGCACACACACACACACACATACACACTTATATGCAGGGCATTTCTGATATAAATTCTACACAGAGGATTTGATGGGGTTAACCTTTAGTTCCTGCATCTATGGAATTGGTAGTAGGCAGCAGTGTGATATATCATCTGCTATATGATTGTACAGAGTTAATTGGTTTTTATTTGTTTCTTAGATGTTGGTTTTGGTCTTACCTCTTCCACCATAACATCCACCAAGCTATGAATGGTACATTGCGTTGGTACACCATCAACTGTTTGATTCACTGGTCTCTTTTAAATAGGATGAAATTAAATCCATTCCAAGAAGATGGCAATCCTTTCCCGACATTACTCTAACTGGATGATAATGACATGATGCTATGCAGTAGTCGTCGTTGATTATTACTTGTGGACATTTGTGTATCAGTTGGTGCATTTGGAAGTGAAATGAGTATAAAATGTTTGATATCTACATCTATCCCTATTTCTGATGTGGGGCAGTGCACTGTATACAGTTGATAAACAATTGAGGGAGTAGAGACATTATGATTTAGGGCTTTGTATTCGAGGAGCAAATGTTACGTGCACGCACATAGTTGTTTGCGGAGACATAGCATACCCCACCATCAATGGCGTATCCAGGATTTCAGCGAAGGGGGTGCTTCAGGTCAGACTCAATATGGAAAGGGGGGGGGCTTTAGCCCCCCAGATTTTTGCACTTCAGGTATTAAAATTTCTGAAGTCGTTATAATCAATTGTAAAGCGCTCGCTATTCAATAGATCATAGAGTTGCCCTTTCATGTAAGGTACCTCCCCCTCTTCTGCTAAGCAACCCCCTCCCCCCCCCGCCTTTCGTAATGTGCCTGAAGTGTACACCTCCTCACCCCCACTGTCGTATCGCTGGACTAAACCCCCAACTATAACTAGCCCCCCACCCCCCGCTTGTCGTATCGCGGGTCTAAAGCCCCAACCATAATTAGCCCCCCACCCTTAAAACTTGTCTACGCCCTTGGGGGGGGGGAGGGGTTGCTGTCCGCTTCAGGTCCGATACAAAAAGTGGGGGCCCTTTGTTTGGCACACAGCAAATACATTATCGTTAATAATTAACGGTTACAAGTATATATAGCCGAAGCTAACGTATCCCAGAGAGGGTGCTCCGGGTCCTCAGCCATAATTGTAACCGGTAATAACAATAACGTAGAGTAGGCCCTATGCCAAACAATTAAAGGGCCCCCACTTTTCGTATTGGGTCTGAAGCGGACAGCAACTCCCCCCCCCCCCCCCCCCCCCAATTATCGTACCTGGCCTGACCTGAATCACCCCCCTCGCTGACGCCGGCCACTGCCGTAGTGTACAGGTATTAGTGTCGTGGTCCATTTGAAATCATAAAGTAATGTCTTACTTCGCGCTTGTAGCAAACAGGTAAATGCACGCCGAGCGCACGTTCGTCTATCCACGCCGATGCATGAAAGAAATATTCAAATGTATTGAACCAAGGGCACATTTCGAGCATTTAGATAACCACACGCTCCTCCCACTCACACACGCACCAGCACTTATAATGTGCACTATTAGGGCGCGCCCACCATTTGATGTTTATTAATCATTTTCATTATTGACCTCTAAAGAAAATGATTACGTAATAACGAAAGTAATTAATTTTGTTCTTGATTCTCCTGCTCGCAAAATGAAAGCGAAAAATAAAATAATGCATTTCTTATATTTAAAAAAATAATCCTACTGCGTTAATGTTTGAAAAAAATCAAATACTTTACATGCGTTTTCAATGCATAGACATGTATGGATGTCCGAAATTGCTGGACATGTCCTCGTGAATTCGATACTATCATAACCTACTGTCCGTTCAATTCGTGGGGAAACTTGCAATGCACGCGCGGTTTGCATATTATATGATTTCGTTTTACGACCAATACCAATTCCTATAACAGGAACTACTAACTTATAGTTCCTGATTAGCATGAAAGTGGGCAGAGTTAACCGAGAAAGTGTAAATTCACTTCAGGGAACATGAGGACCAAAGAAATGGCATAACTAATGATGCGCTTTATATATTCGATAGATGCATGGGCCATAATTTTGTTGCCGTTGTGCACAACAACTTACAGTTCGAGACGGTCCATAAAGTGTTCAAGATAAACTGGATGTAACGTGTGGCGGCAAGAGGAGAGGAACAGTATTTCAACATTCACCCTACAGTTCACTCACTACACTATATAACAAGCCGACATAGGTATTATGTATCATGAAGGAGCCTACGCATTCACCTACATATACCTTGGAAAACCCAACGGGCATGTAAACCTAGCTGCCCAACCTCATGGATCTTCTCCTGCACTTAATAACGACGTCCATTCCTTACCAATTTGAAGTCCATCTTGCTCGGCATCATCCTGTATGTTGTGTGAATTACACCAGGATACCAGTAGATAAAGCAATTAATCAGTGCTGAACGTGCATTGCATCAATTTTAGGAAACTCAGCGACAAGAATTTCCCCAATCACCCTACCATAAACAATCCAGCCTCTGCGCGCTGAGTAGGAATAGTGTGCAAATGTTTCGATATTAATTGAACAATATTTTTTAAAAGGTTTTTCCGTAGCATTAGCCCCCAAGAATAGTGCAAAATATTTCCTTATATCACATCACCATTACGTCACTATCAATACCTTCCGTAAATGGACCCAAAGGATGGTGACGTATGCATCTATTCATACCAAGTCAATACACAGTGTGACATTTTAATGCCAAACTAAAAACATGTATATACACAAAAACAATGGCATGTGAGGAACCATGGATCTAGAACTGTCGATTAATTTAAAATTGATTTTGCATTCGGAAACTCCTTTGCACCATTCACCTCCCATAACTTTAGGGTATTTGAGGCACTGGCAGCTGGCTTATAGTTACTGCTGCCTGTGGATATTCTCCAATCAGCTTGAAATAAACGGCGCGCGGTTAGCATAGATTTCAAATGGTACTGTTCAATTGGAGATATGCTACATCCGTGCTCCATGCATCTTCAAAACGCACAGTGGTTGGGCATTGTTAGGGGGTCCAACAAGGAGATCCTCTTGGGCCACTCCTCACAATTCATCATGCGTTCTTCCAGCTGAAATCTGAATTGTGCATTTCTTACCTAGATGACGGCACTCTGGGAGGGGTTGTGTCAGACGCTCTTCATGATATTGAGGTGATCAAGAAAGAAGCTGGAATTTTTGTCTTGAGCTCAATCCCCAGAAATCCGAGTGATAGGTGTTAACTCAGATCTCATCCCCACCATACAGTCTGCTGCTCAATCTGGGATACGTGTGGTTAATGCAGCTGATGCCACACTATTGGGTTCACCAATTGGTGATACTGGTTCCATTATTGTTGCTATTGATACCAAGATCACCGTAGTGCCTTCGTGAGAGACTCAGTTACCTAACTTGTAATGATGCCTATCTCCTATTGCATCACCTAGCTGAATCCATCAATCTGTTTGTTACATCACCTCCACACTTGCAGGTTGTACAGTGATGGCCTAAAGTGTCCAATGCTTTGTTAGGACTAATTGTAAAAAAATAAGGTAATTATTCGATAAAATATAATTATTGAGGGAAAAAACTTTCATTAACAAGTTTAGTTTACAACAAAAATTATTAAGGCAATGGGTGTTTTTACCCTTTTTTTAAGTGCATCCTGGTATATATCTTCCTTAACAAAGTAATACTGATGCAGCACAGAACTGATATGAAACAATTAAGTGTTAAAAACATTCTCTATACGAGAAGGTTGGTGGTATATAGGAATCAAAGGTGATGGTGGTGTAAAAAGCAAGGGAACATGTAAGGCTTCTGATTCTATATGTTATCTCTGACTAGACTTGTATATGCGACTAACTTCGCGGTCATATTATGGCTCTTGTCAAAGACCAACCGATTTTTCTCGATAAAACGCCTGATAGTTGGGCATGAAACTTACCTTTCGTAAAGAGGAATCATTGCACCTTCTACATGCGTAGACATATTTTCTGGTGAGAGAACAAAACGGTTACTTTTCGTTTGTTTAATCATGAATAAATCGAAGCCACTGATGTGCTTTGATTACATATACCGTACGGCAATTCCAGGTGGTTCAAACAACAACTCGGTGAGTTCAAGGCCTTCTTTCTCAGCATTGAATAAACAGTGCTTTGAAATTCCCTTATAGTAAATAATTTGGTTGATATGTATTTTGTCGGTTCACAATCTGGTTGGTTTTTAAAGGCCATATATTTCAAACCAATAACTGCCTCAACAACATTGGGAATAAGTCCGGCTTATGAAATTTTAGCAGTACGCCGAACATGAGTAGGTTTAGGTCCTAATACTAAGTACCATGCATGCATGGTTCAGGACCTCAAGCAATGCCCATATATGGGCGCGTTCACATCTTAATGAATATGATATGACATACATGTATCATTGGTATTGTAACCCTTAGCGATTTATTCTTATTCCCATATGCATCTAGGCCCTAAGTACGTCACTAGCTACTGCGCTTGCGTTTATATCGGCCCTCAATAATAGTACTCTCTGTGGTACTCTCTGTGTCTAGGCCCCAGACTAAATACTCCTTAGTTATGACGTATTTAGGGCCTGGGGGGACATAAAATCGCTAAGGGTTACCGTACAATAAAATGTCATGTTCAGCGTACTAAAAATTTTCATAATCCGAACTCACCAGACGTTGAGACAGTGTTAGTGTCGTGTGAAGCACATATTTTGGGTTCGAATCCTGGTGAGGTCGTGTTCTTTTTTTTTAATCTAATACTATAATTTCCATCGTACGTACGTACGTCCGCGTAACTCATTTATATACTCGGCCTAGCGCCTATTGGTTGCTAGGTATGTACGCGTACCTAGCTACCAATAGGAACGACCAATTCCCACACAAAAGGCGGTCGCAATGACAGCTGGTTTCCACTTCTTAATATCTAAATTTTTTTCAATATTTCTTGAATTCAAAGTGGGGGGAAGGAACTGCATAAGTGCCGAAAGAATAAATGCAACGCTATTGTGGTTCACTCTCAAGTCTCATCGTACAGGCCGAGAACATGTAGTTACTACCTGAAATTGCGCGGGCATGTTATAGAGGTTGCGTAGTAACCGTATGTTAAAACAGGTGATATGCAACATTTGGTAAAACAGCCGGTAAAAAATAGAGGAGCTAGGAGGTAGACCAACTGTTCATCTGGCAAATGAATAGCGAGACGAATAACAGCGAGACGAATAATCAGAGATAATATATTATCTCTGGAATAATCAACCCGTGATTTTTCACGGGGACACGCTAGTATTTATATATGTTCCGTACGGATGCCCAACATTGCCGGTTACGTAACCGGATGCCGGTTGTGTAACCGGCTGTCCGGTTATGTAACCGGCTGTCCCGTTTCAATGCATTTTATAATAGCTGACCGGTTACACAACCGGCTGTCCCGTTGCGTAACCGGCGCTGTCCCGTTGCGTAACCGGCTGTCCCGTTGTGCAACCGGACCGGCTGTCCCGTTGCGTAACCGGCTGTCCAGTTGTGTAACCGGCTGTCCCGTTGTGTAACCGGCTGTCCGTTATTTAATATCTTTATGATTATATGAATATTTATCTATGCACAACTCAGGTTGTTTTGGTTGATAAGGCCTGATACAACCGGCCATCTGTACGGATGAGACTATTGCACATTTATGGGAAGATGTTCTGTCATACTGAGAAGATGACAATGTATGTTTTATGGACACTAGTACAAAAAATAACTGATGATGTTGTATAATGCTGACATGAGGCTTACAACTGCCCAGTACATAGCATAATGCAGCAGAAATATTAATATAAGACTGTTATAAATAGTGATAATCAGTTTATACTGTACTGCACGAAGGGCAGTTCCACATTGACCTGCGATCTTTGTGTACACTTTTGTCGATCTTCATGCAGGCTACATGGAACCACCGCTGGCAAATATCACATTGAATCATTTTTGAGCCATCATTAATATGCCGGCAAATACAGTATGTTCTACTTGATAGATGCCTTAGGAAGTCTACTTGCAGAAGTTGGGAAGGCAGTCATCACTCCGTCCTCAATACTTTTCAAAACATGCTTCCTCATTGCATTCTGTTTATACAATACAACTGCTGGATCTTGTCCATTACAAATGGAAGTAATATACGCCAGAGCAAATAATCCACAGTCATGTGATCCTTCCTGCAGTTGAACATCTACAAACTCAACAGAAAATTGGTTTTCTTGTGTTTGAAGTAGGCCACTCATAAGCTTCAGGGTAGGCTTGGGAAGCTCTTTACCTCCATTGCAGTCAAAGATTTTGATGCTGGCTTTTTGGCAACCAACAGTGGATAGAGCAATCCAATGATTTTTATTCACATTTATGATCTGCACAAACTGCTTCTGTGGAGGAATGGAAAAATTCTGGCTAAGTGCAGGTGGTTGAAAGCCATCTATGGATGGGTGCTGCTGTTTCAGCATATATTGTGCAGCGGTGATTATAAGATCATCTAGCCAGCTTTTTGGAGATTTAAGTATTGTCTTGTGGTTCATTGTCAGTTGAACAGTACAGATAGTAACCCAGGTGTCTTCATCATCTCCACTCAATTCTGCTGTTAAATCCATCTTGCACAAGGGTTTTGTGTGATCACCATTAGTGCAAGAATGTCCTGGGTGACAATGAGCAGAGCAGGACGATTTGTTCTTTTTGCAGCAGCAATACTTTGCACTATTGCATCTCGTTTTGCATGCACATGACAATGATGCTTGATAGGAGTTTTGTTGCTAGAAGATGGTGGTGATAATTTCATAGCTGATACAGGTGTACAATTCTTGTTTTTGCAGTTATCCCCTTTATGGCAGTGTGAGGTGCATTCAATTTTATTCTTCTTGCAAGGGCACCGTTGTGTGCTGCAGCCTGCTGTGCACATGCACCTATTCTTTGAAAATGCACTCCACGGTGTACTTTCTTTTGAAGCTGCTCGAAGTGACACATGAATAGAATTTTCCCATCCTTTCACAGAGAGACAGAAAGTCCCTTCAAAAAATTCCAGATCACAAGCAGAGTAGCATTCATTCAACACTCCTGACTTGCACCGCAAGCGGTACATTGCACATGCCGTTCCAATCACCTGTACAATTATGCACGGCAGTCTATTTGGGTCAGTGGAAGCCCGATCAATGCGAGGAATTCTCACAGTAACACAATCTCCTACATGAAATTCTTTAACTTTGTGCTTAAGGTTGTATTTTACCATCATCCTATTAGCATTTTTCAAATATTCTTTGTCTGCAATCTGGCAAACAGGCAAGTGCTTCTCAGTAGTAGCCAAAACCCTTGAATTGGACTTCATTAATGCCACCTATACTGCACATCGAAAGGAACCAGAAAGATTAATCAGGATCTAAACATTTATTGAGGCACTTACTTGTACTTTGTTGTTACCATTTTCATCACGATCACTGTCATGACCATCACATTTTTCTGAATTAACAGAGTACTGGTAGACAGAAAGAACGCTTGCAGCAGTGGTTTTGTTTCTCTCCTCAAAATTGCTTTCTAACTCCCTTGCAACAGTGCCCACATAAGTACCTTCCATTTCCTTTTCCACTAAATTGTCCTCATCTTCATCCTCTCCATCATCCTTGTCTACATCCCCACTGTTCTTTTTTCTCATCATCCTTTTCTTTTACCTCATCCTCATCTTCTTTTTCCTCATCTTCTTTTTCCTCATCTTTCTTTTCCTCATCTTCCTTTTCCTCATTTTCTTTTCCCTCATCCTCATCTTCTTTTTCCTCATCCTCATCTTTTTTTCCTCATTTTCTATTTCCTCATCCTCATCTTCTTTCTCCTCCTCATGCACTCCGTTTTCATCATGCTCCTCTTCGTTTTCAACATCCTCCTTTTCTTTCTCCTGTTCATCCTTTTCTGTTTCCTCATCCTCCTCTTCATTTCCTTCATAATCCTGTTCTTTGTCTTTCGTCTCTTCCTCAGATTTATCTCTGTCACAAGGTTTCAAAACATCTTCATCAAGCTGTCCCCGAAAGTTGACATCTGGAACAAAAATTGCCCTCGGAGGTTGGCCAAATACTAACTCGTATGGGGTTTGCTTGGTGGTGTCATGAATCTGAGTGTTCATTGTATCTGCAATGACATAAAACATAATAACATTTGCAACAAAGAAAAACATTGGATCACTTACACACAATATGTGGAAGCCATTGAGACCATGGTTTGCATTGATTGCCACATTCAACAACTTTGGCACTGATCAAGTGTGCAGTGTGCTTGTTCATCAAATCCTTGGGATTGGGGATGTCGCGGACGACCACTGATTAACTGCACATGACCTGGCCATGTAGAAACTACATCTTCAATGAGTTTGTTTACAAATTCTTTGCCATTATTACTGTGAATGATAGCAGGCAAGCCAAACACTGGGAAAACATAGTTGTGCAATGCTTTAACCACATGGTTTGCCTTCTTTTTTGCAAGAGGAAATGCAAAATTAAACTTTGACCAATGATCCACGATGTGTAATATCCAGTTGCATCCATTATGTGGCATATGCCTCATATCAATCAGATCGATCTACAGATATGTATAAATATTTTGTACGTGTTAGTAAGCATGAATAGTGATTAAACCTACCTGGATACGAGAGAATAGCCCATCAGCTATGATTGGCCTTAAAGGAGCTTTAGTGTGCTGTGGTTTCCTTAAGCTGCATGTTGAACACAAGCTTACATACTTTTAAACCACAACTCTTGGTATGTATGAGTACAATGACTGGACCTAAAGTGTATAAGGAGTGACATATACATGACTCAATTTAGCCTGTACATGTGCCGTAACGTACTACAATTGCTACTTACCCTAGCATAGGTTTTTCTTGAACCAGCATGCAGACAATCTTTATCATGGATCTGTTTCAAAATGTGGTAGAATTCCTCCACTATAGCGACCCTTCTATAGCCTTTCATAATCGTGCGGTCATTAACGTTCTATATACCAACAAACCGGCCAGTAATCAACTACAGAAAAACGAATACTAACACAGAACGAATTACCTCCTTTTCCCCCTTGACTTGGACAACCAATGCATCCCTTATTCCAGCTTCAGGCAAGTCCAGCAGTAGAAATCCACTTCTTTTAATAAGATGACGAAAGTTTCTATCCTCAATCGATAGAGGATTCTTTAATCATAGATTGATCAGTACGAACTTACTTACGTTACGCGTGATGCATACTTAAGTAAGCAAGCTAAAATCGATGGTTTCGTGCTTAAAAAGTACTTCCAGAGGTTCAAATTTAAACTAATGTATCACCACTCATACTGCACCACTACTGTACGTAGATTTTGCCTTCACTCTTCTAGTTATGGCCATGCCATGTATGAAAACAAGTAAGTGTGCAATAACCCGTTTATTATTTTTTTAAAAGCGATATTACGAGGTCTATAACACACTTTACTTACGTAGTCTTTCATACGATAGTACAGCGTATCGATGGACGAACCTAATATGTGGTTTTTTTCACGTTCTCTATTTTCAGAGGACTGCTAAAACACTGCTCACACACAAAATTACGCAGCCATATTCTCGTACCCAGGCTATTACTTTTACGTATTTCATGCAATGTTAGGGATGTCGCACGAATAATTAGAATACATGTCGTAGGGGTGAATGAGGGTCAAAGACCACTCGCTTTCTTGGCTTCGAATACACACCGGCAGTTATTCTCTCCCCGCCGAAGCAGTTTCTCGGCGTTCCGGATAAAATAAAAGCATTTTCTAGTTTCTATCTATGTCGTATCATTAGAGCGCGTAACTTTTTTTCTACGCATATGTACTCGTAAGGCAAGCTCTTTTTGAGCCAGAGTTACGAGGCGCTAAAACTTTAACTCCTCTATAATACAAAAATCACCATTTCAATATCATACGCGATCCGTGGGCTTTGGTAATCTTGGGCTAAAGATTGCTTACTTAAAGTAAGCAAATTCTTACTTAAGTAAGCACCTGATCAATCTATGATTAAAAAGTGGGTGATCCGTTCTCTGAACTGTTGGTGAATTACGGCACTTCTTGTTCTCTTAGCGTCCTTTGGAAAAGCAGCAAAAAAGTATTCTTCGAACGCATCCATCGGGCGTGTAACACGTGGATAAGAGAATGTGACACCTTGTTAGTGCATGAGCATGCGCAAGTCACCATCCGGTTACATAACCGGTCGTCCGGTTGTGTATCCGGTTGTCCGGTTGCATAACCGGTCAATTGCTGGGCATCCGTACGGAACATATATATAACGATGGAGTGTCCGTGTGTGTGTGACACGTTTTGGGGGTTCGAATCCTGGTGAGGTCATTTTTTTCCTTCATCCTTTTTTTTTTTTTTTGCAATTCTATCGAAGGATGTTGTCTGTGTTGTAGTATTATTGGGATTTTATATTAGCTTGCATGGCAGTCAATAATATACGGGCAGCTATTGCGCAATAGCAGCTGTTACGCATTGTTATAAGTTTGCAGTTCCAAAGAGGCATTATCATAGGCGGCCCCAGGGGGGGGCCCAGGGGGCCATGGCCCCCCCCCCCCTCCCCTGGTTATGGCGCCCCCCCCCCCCCCCCAACCCCTATAAGTAATTTTTACTGTAGCGTTGCAATATGATTACTACATGTAACTATGTGTAAAATAACTACAAACACTCATCTGAGCGTACAAATAGCGATTAACAAACGACTAAGATTGCAAAATTGATAATGCCCCTCCCCCTCTGGCGCCCTTCGTGACGTTGGCCCCTCCCCTTTTGGCGCCCTTCGTGGCGTTGGCCCCTCCCTTCGGTAAGCGCTGGGGCCGCCTATGATTATGATTAACGTTGGAAAATACAATTTGGCCTGAGTCGCCTGACGTAGGGTGCAACTGCTTCAAACGGGATATATACTGCAAGCAAAGCTGCAACAAGCAAACTAGTATGAGTTTTAACGTGTCGCGTTTCAGGATCAATATTATCAAAGTTAATAGATTACGTAACTCTATAGGTAATACATTACGTAACTCTGTAGGCATAAGCGTATACGTAGCCACTTTTTATTGCGCTTGAGCAGCCTCTTCGAATGGCGATCAAACCGTGGGTGAGTTCTATATAGCTCCGTATGGGTACATCTCGGGGTATACAAAGGTAGTAGGCGTGGCGATACTAAATCTGACCCGCTTCATCCCCACCTATTCAGGTCGTCTTCCTTGCTATCGTATGGTTCAGACAACAGTGGGCCCACGCCTCTCACGGTACGTCATCAAACCAAAGATTGCCACCTCAACCCCTCAAGTGTTTTTTTTTTGTAATTTGTCTAGTATGCTTGTATGCCATTGCTTCACGCGTGCTTGATTGCTATAAAATAATAGGAGAGTTATTATAGTCCTCACTGAAGACAAGAACTCGATCGCGTGAGTTCGAGTAAGGTCAGCACCATGGTAGAGTCGGTATTACCAGTCTAGAGTATTCAGTATCATTGAGAGTTTAAAGTTTGAAGATTTCCACTCACTGGCTATCTATACATCAATATCTATGGTCGCCGGGTAATACATGTAATATATCTAGCGTGGCGAATTCAATTGTTGTTCTGCGTGCATTACTGATGTATTCATAAGCTGCCGCAAGGTTTGAATAGCTCATGAATAATCATGCTGGTTTCTTTTTGGCAACTGCTAATGTTGTAAAATAAACTTTTATTACTTGAGAGTGAATTACGCTTAAATATACTACCAGACGGCATGCTGAGAAACATTTTTAAGGAGAGGGGGCCCCCGCGGGGGCTACCTGGCCAGGCATGCGTTTGTCATAGATTTAATTATTACTATGCGGCGGAAATATTAAACTGTGCCGTGAAAACTATGTTTAGATTATTATGGAGACAAGGCGCACTCTCAAAACGTCCATTGTATTATTGATACGGATACAATGTGCAGGGGTGGAGTCAGTGTTCAATCCTTGATGATGTACGATGATGTTATGTAAAAACACTAAGAATCAATTTGTGCCCCCCCCCCCCCAGCATAACAGTGTGAGTGTATCCATTTTTGCTTAGTGCATGCGGAGTGATATTATAGGTGGATAATACGCAGCACAAGAGCATTTGTGCTCCGTATACTAACTGTATCTCTCCCTATTTACAGCCCAGATCTCTGCCTCTGTTATAGCATCTCCCTGCACTCTTACCACTACCTCAACATATGTCTCCCCTTCTGATGACTTCACCTCTGCTCTTGCTACCTCTGATGATTTCACCCCTGCCATCTCCACCCCTGCTGTCTCCACCTCTGCTATCTCCACCCCTGCTGTCTCCACCCCTGCTGTCTCCACCTCTGCTATCCCCACCTCTGCTGACTTCACCTCTGCTCTCTCTACCTCTGATGGCTCCACCTCTGCTGAATTCACATCTGTTGCCTCCACCTCTGCTATCTCCACCTCTGCTATCTCCACCCGTGCTTTTTCCACCTCTGCTAGCTTCACCTCTGCTCTCTATACCTCTGATGACTCCACCCCTGCTGTCTCCACCTCTGCTGACTTCACCTCTGCTCTCTCTACCTCTGATGGCTCCACCTCTGCTGAATTCACATCTGTTGCCTCCACCTGTGCTATCTCCACCCCTGCTATCTCCACCCCTGCTATCTCCACCTCTGCTATCTCCACCGCTGCTATCTCCACCTCTGCTGTCTCCACCCCTGCTGTCTCCACCTCTTCTGTCTCCACCTCTTCTGTCTCCACCTCTGCTATCTCCACCACTGCTACCCCCACCTCTTCTGTCTCCACCACTGCTACCCCCACCTCTTATGTCTCCACCTCTTCTGTCTCCACCTCTGTTATCTCCACCTCTTCTGTCTCCACCACTGCTACCCCCACCTCTTCTGTCTCCACCTCTGCTATCTCCACTCCTGCTGTTTCCATCTCTACTAGCTTCACCTCTGCTCTCTCTACCTCTGATGGCTCCACCCCTGCTGTTTCCACCTCTGCTAACTTCACCTCTGCTCTCTCTACCTCTGATAGCTCCACCTCTGCTGAATTCACATCTGTTGCCTCAACCTCTGCTATCTCCACCTCTGCTATCTCCACCTCTGCTATCTCCACCTCTGCTATCTCAACCTCTGCTATCTCCACCTCTGCTATCTCCACTTCTGCTGTCTTCATCTCTTCTGTCTCCACCTCTGCTATCTCCACCTCTGCTATCTCCACTTCTGCTGTCTCCACCACTGCTACCCCCACCTCTTATGTCTCCACCTCTGCTGTCTCCACCTCTGCTATCTCCACCTCTGCTGTTTCCACCTCTGCTAACTTCACCTCTGCTCTCTCTACCTCTGATAGCTCCACCTCTGCTGACTTCACATCTGTTGCCTCAACCTCTGCTATCTCCACCTCTGCTATCTCCACCTCTGCTGTCTCCACCTCTGCTATCTCCACCTCTGCTATCTCCACTTCTGCTGTCTTCATCTCTTCTGTCTCCACCTCTTCTGTCTCCACCTCTGCTATCTCCACTTCTGCTGTCTCCACCACTGCTACCCCCACCTCTTATGTCTCCACCTCTGCTGTCTCCACCTCTGCTATCTCCACCTCTGCTGTCTCCACCTCCTTAGTACCCACCTCCTCTGCACCCTCTGTCATGACCGTGACCCTCACTTCCACTGTCTTAGCTCCAGCATCCTGCTCTACAGGTACAGAGTTCACATTCAAATGGTCTCAGCCCCAGGCCAAGTTCATCCCAAAGCCATGCCACCACTTTGAGAATGCATCCCACTATAAACTAGGTCTGGGACAGAGATTAACTGCTTACACATTATGCATGGGACTGGCTTCTGATTACAAAACCCCTGCAATGTACATAGTTAGCATTATAACATGAAGAAGCATGAAAGTACCACAAGTACACTGCAGGATCATGAGTTATCTGTAGTTATTTTAACAGTTAATGGTTACATCCCCTTCAGGTTCACCTATACTATTAACTACAGTATCTGTCTCTGTCACCTTTGTGGTGTCCTTCTCTCTTGGAGCGTTGGTGGCTTCTGTCCTCTGCTACATTTCAAGAAGGTCCACAGGGACATCATACAAACCAGGTTCACATGCTGATCCTGCCACTGTGTATGATGAGGTGGGCACTAATAAGAAGACGAAGGGTGGTGCCATGGAGATGGATATGAATACTGCATATGGATTAACATCAGGACTGTAGCATTTTACATGATAACGTGATTTTCGCCTGTAAATTTAAAAGACTTTAGTAATACTACCCATGGTGGAATTAATTAATTAATTAATCAATCAAAATTATCATATTTGTGTTTTAGATGAATCAACGTTTTTAATTGCAGTAAAAATCTACCAACTTTTTATTTATGTATATGGACAAAGTGTCCACAACTAAAAAAAGGAGGGATTCATTTTTTATGTGTAGTTTTAAAATATTACTAGTACATCAAACTATTACAGCTACATAATACATACATGCCACTAAGCCTATAAAGTTATTCTAATATTCAACATTCCTAGCCCACCAAAAGTGATGTTCAACTATACATCTCACCAATTACTCTGGCTTGTGAAATGAGGAGCTAGATTGAGCCAAAGGCTAGGCGTGTGGCCACTAAAGCGAAGGTTCTCCTTGCCTCCTCACCCCATCTGCAGTATGTCTCCACTGCTAGAGGCACACCACCTACTTCAATCCCCCTCTCACCCCCTCACTCCCCACCCCCCCTCCCGCTGCCAATGATGTGTTCTGTAGGCTTGGCTCCTCCCCTTAGAGAATGCATTGCATCTAGTGCCTATAAAATGTAAAGCATGGATGAGGACATGACATCACTGTATCATATGGATGAGGACATGGCCTCACTGTATCATATGGATGAGGGCATGACATCACTGTATCATATGGATGAGGACATGACATCACTGTATCACATGGATGAGGACATGACATCACTGTATCACATGGATGAGGACATGACATCACTGTATCACATGGATGAGGACATGACATCACTGTATCACATGGATGAGGACATGACATCACTGTATCACATGGATGAGGACATGACATCACTGTATCACATGGATGAGGACATGACATCACTGTATCATATGGATGAGGACATGACATCACTGTATCATATGGATGAGGACATGACATCACTGTATCATATGGATGAGGACATGACATCACTGTATCATATGGATGAGGACATGACATCACTGTATCATATGGATGAGGACATGACATCACTGTATCATATGGATGAGGACATGACATCACTGTATCGTATGGATGAGGACATGACATCACTGTATCGTATGGATGAGGACATGACATCACTGTATCATATGGATGAGGACATGACATCACTGTATCATATGGATGAGGACATGACATCACTGTATCATATGGATGAGGACATGACATCACTGTATCATATGGATGAGGACATGACATCACTGTATCGTATGGATGAGGACATGACATCACTGTATCGTATGGATGAGGACATGACATCACTGTATCATATGGATGAGGACATGACATCACTGTATCATATGGATGAGGACATGACATCACTGTATCATATGGATGAGGACATGACATCACTGTATCGTATGGATGAGGACATGACATCACTGTATCGTATGGATGAGGACATGACATCACTGTATCGTATGGATGAGGACATGACATCACTGTATCATATGGATGAGGACATGACATCACTGTATCATATGGATGAGGACATGACATCACTGTATCATATGGATGAGGACATGACATCACTGTATCGTATGGATGAGGACATGACATCACTGTATCATATGGATGAGGGCATGACATCACTGATCATAATTTGCATTATTAGACCATGACTCAATTTTGTTTGCAACTTTGTCATCAGATGTTGACCAATCGATGGATAGAAGAAGAGAGAGAAGCTGCTCGCTCAAAAGTGATACCATGTGATGAAGAGGAAGAAAATGTCCATGAGCTAGTGCACTGCGATAGGGGACACTGCAGAATGTGTAGTATTGTTACATGATGGCAATTGCATTCTCAGTTGTATCACTCCACCATCTCAGGGCAAACTGTTGCTTAAGCTTTGTGGACGTGACTCCTTTAATATGCATAATCAAACATCTCCGCTTTGGGAGGTGATGCAACTTTTAGTTTCATACCATCTGCAGTACCACTTTGAGGAGTGCGGGCACATTGCCATATAAATTGTGCACTTGTATGGCATTCCTGCTATAATCTTACCTACACAAGTCCTTTAATTTGCATGATTCATTGGGAATGAATATCATTATTCTACAGAAGATTAAGGTGCGTACACCTGTACACATTTTACTGCAAAACCTTTCTGATACATCTGCATGAATAATCATTACTATATCGTGTCCTCTATCACTTCAAGGATTGTTTCTAAACAGTGGTACTACTACAGTGAAGCAATGTAATATGTGTACATATATTAGAGCATTTGACTATAAACGTGATTAAAAAAATCAAAAACCATGTGTTTTTAGTACATAAAAATATATGTCCTGATTAAGCTTGTTATTGCACCTAGCCAAAATTAGCATTTCATGACATACACTTAACCTCAAGTTAGCGCTACCCTAGGTATAAATCTGAATAACTGCTGTCTTGCTGTCTGCTGGTATGAGATGTATGTTGTACACACTATTAAACATAATACATGTACACACATTAGAACTACACAGTGTAACTAAACCAAATTACATGCTCTACTGAGGAGAGCTCTGGCATTGCACCGCACCAGGTCTATGTTTAGCTTTCCATAGATATCTTTGGCTTCTGATGTCCTAAACAAAAGGACAGGCATGACGCCAAATGGGGAAAAGCCTGACACCAGTTCGCACAACTCACTGCTGGTGAGAGGGATACGGTTCCACCTAAGCACATGACACTTGGGGTTATTAGCCTGGTGCTTCCTCCACTCTGCCAGTAGTGCAGCTATTCCAGGTGTGACACTTGCCTCATGAAGTGACGCTGGTGTGAGAGTAGATGTCATTGTACAGCCAAAGCAGCTGAGATTCCACTAGGTCCTGTTCGGTTGTTCACTAGAACATCAGCGAGGCAAGACCTAGAAATTCAAGTGCATTACTTCACAACAAGGTTCGCCTTGTGGCAGAAATCTACAAATACCGTATCCATCACGTCGGAGTACCATGTCACCACCTCGTCTGCAGTACAATGCAGTGGGTCCGAAGTTATTTCATAACAAAGCAGACAGCAGGAGGAAGCCTTTGTTGTTTCTAAACCTAGCTACCATGAAATAGCTGTGCGGAATTTGCTAGGATCAAAATGCAGGCCAGGCTCACCCGAAGGAAGTTATTTATGATAACAAATTACACTATAAATGCATGCATGTGCCTCAGAATTTTTTCAACCTCTTCAGTTTGGAGTTGCTTGTGCTTCAGGCTCTGAAAAGGTTGTACATGGCCTCAGGGCATGCATGGATAAGCACTGGGTCATGCATGTGCAGACAGATTATTCATGAGGTTATCTGTACATGTAAGTGAGCAGCTAAGGCCATTCCTTTGTTATTTAAGAGGAAAAAAATTTTCTGTTGATCTGTTGCTTTTCATAACAAATTATTAATCTGTGCCGCTTGTGATCAAATAAATTCACTTTTTTTTTTTCCTGTTTCAGCTTCTGCATAACTCAAGTTTCTTAATTTTTATGCACAACTGCAAAAAGACTGATTGATATCTCTTCAAACTTCAAGTTAGGTGGCTCACACATCAGCCATAGGACTTTCATATATTTATTATGTTGTGTGGGCAAAAACTGATGCCCTTGGACTCTACTGGTGTTCAAGTAGAGCCCTACGGAGTGAACTAAACTTTTCTTTTTACACCGCACATACTTTGCTAATGTGCCAAACAGTTTTAATACACAACTAATTCAGAACTCAAGGTACACCATTGCAGTATGAAGGCCATCGCAGCAGTACTGGTATTAATAACACTTGATCAAGAACGAATTTTGTATAGGCTTGCTATGTACTAGCATAACATGCTATATATATGTACTGGCATGATTACATTGATATGTTATATTAGTGCATGCACGAAAGTATCTCCAGCTCTAATGACATGAATCTCACATCATCCTCAGGCCTTAACACTGGCAGTGTTTCTAATGTCTCCATCCCCATCACTTCTGTCTCCATCCCTGCTGTCTCCACCTTTACTGTCACCACTTCTGCTAGCTCCACCTCTGCTATCTCCACCTCTGCTATCTCCACCCCTGCTGTCTCTACCCTTACTGTCTCCACCCCTGCTGTCCCCACCCCTACTAGCTCCACCTCCTTAGTACCCACCTCCTCTGCACTTTCAGACCTGGCCACTATGGCTGTCTTAGCTCCAGTGTCCTGCTCTACAGGTACAAATTAAAGTACACATTCAATTGGTCTCAGCCCCAAACCTAGTTCATCGTAATCCATATCGCCACCATGACAATAGCGAGTAAGCCATCCTGCTATGGGCTGCACCTGGGGCTGAGACTAACCATTCAAACATAATGCATTGGAGGGGCTTCAAATTACATGTAAACCCCCAGAATGTGTGATGTGCATAGGTTAACAATAAGAGGAATTCATAATGAGCATGAAAGTTGCCACACATATACTGGGGGATCATGTTTTATCTGTAACAGCTCATGCTATTATAGTGACTACGGTTACTTCCCTTCAGATTCATCTATGCTGTTAACTACAGCAGTTGGTTCAGCCATGGGTACAGCAGTTGGTGTATCTGTCTTTGTCACCTTTGTGGTGTCCTTCTCTCTTGGAGTGTTGGTGGCTTCTGTCCTCTGCTACATTTCAAGAAGGTCCACAGGGACATCATACAAACCAAGTTCATATGCTGATCTTGCCATTGTGTATGATGAGGTGGACAATAATAAGAAAATCAAGGTTGATGTCATGGAGATGGATATGAACACTGCATATGGATTAAGATCAGGACTGTAGCAGTTTACATGACATTGACTGTGCTGTAAGGCACGTGAATTTCGCTTGTAAGGTTTACCGTATAATCCACTATGTGCGGCTCCATGCTCGATCTTGGGGGTAACCATCTATAGAACTGGTGTAGCATGATAGGTGTACAAACATTGCACTACATCGTAAGTTTTTATCTCTTTCTCACTAGTAAAATCTGGGAAGTAATCATCTAGCGATTTAAGCCATTCCAATGCATTTGAAAATGAGAGCTACATGGACTATCAGTGGCAGACACACCCCGCCTCCCCCTCCCATGATGACTGCATGTGTTCTACGAGTGTTCAAGCTGATGCACGTTTTACCAAGCAGGATTTACACCTTCATTACTTGGTTAGAGAAAGAATGCAAAGGGTTACATGATATGATACGAGTGGTGTAAATGAAAGCTAGCACACAGCCTGGATGTAATGTCATGTGCAGCCCCTGACAGTGTGCGTCCTTGATTTTTATAGGATGATCCATTTTATAGCTTGTTAGAGTACTAACATGGAAAAGCTTTTTTTTTCTCCTTGTTTGTTATAGGCCTTACTCTAAATATCATGCAGAAGGAGCTTTGCACAGTACATGTGTTACGTTTGGATTACTAGGAGCTCTAAGTGCTTAATCTGGCCAGTACTTCAACATTAACTTAGAGCCCAATGGATTGTAACTAAATTTTCACTACCACAGGCAGTCTACTATAGTACTTTTTAATGTGCCAATCTTGTCTCATAACTTAAATAAGTTCTCAATGCAAAGTATACATGTTTTCATGGACCCTAACAGCTATATGATGGGTGTATATAACGAACTTATCAAGACAATATATTCATGTTCAGGAGAACTCTATAGCGTACCATGCATGGTTAATTGTGAATGAACATTTTAATAAGCTGCTATTTAAGAATGCCGGAGAATATTTAAAAATGAATGACATTATTTAAAATAGCAAACTGCTTCCTTCAAAAATAACTGAAGAATCCATGGGTTGGTAACTGTTATATGTTAATTTTTAAAACTTGAACCAGGCAAACTGAATCAGGCATGAGCTAGGGGTGGGTACAAAGGTGGCACCGTGCAGTGATGTACACCTCAAGTCATTAAACTTATCGGAACCCCTTTTCATTATGCTACATTTGCCCAGCCGTTCCGGTGTTAATCCATGATGTGGAGAATGCCTTTTCTGAAATTGCAATCTAATTCTAGACTATTACATAGGATACTTAATATCACTTTGGCAACATATGTAAGGGAAATTTTTTCCCATCACTCTATCCCCCTACACTACTGCATGATAAGATGGTGTACGTGTCGATTCTTTTGTCATCACCACAACTCGATGATTGTTAATTATTCAACCCCCCCCCCCCCCCCCCTTTCATATAAGGTACCTCCCCCTCTTCCGCTAAGCAGCCGCCCGCCCCCCCCCCCCCCCCCACTGCTTTTCATATCGGGCCTGAAGCAGACAGCAACCCCCCCCCCCCTCCCCCGGCTTTTGGCTTGTAACCTGACATATAGCTCCCGGAAAGTTGTGCTCCATGGGTTACTGTGTTCTGATATATGCACAATTGCATGAATGTATCTCCCCTAATAACAGCCCAGAGCTTAACATTTCATGAATGTATCTCCTCCCCTAATAACAGCCCAGAGCTTACAATCCACAGCATCTGCTAGCAATGCTTGTGTCCCCACCTTCTCGGGTGCTGTCTCCAGTTCCACTGTCACCACTTCTGCTCGCTCCACCTCTGCTGTCTCCACCTCTGCTATCTCCACCTCTGCTGTCTCCACCTCTGCTGTCTCCACCTCTGCTATCTCCACCTCTGCTGTCTCCACCTCCGCTATCTCCACCTTCTCTGCACCTTCAGATCTGACCACTGTGACTGTCTTAGCTCCAGCGTCCTGCTCTACAGGTATACAAAAAAAATTAATGTAAACATTCAAATGGTCTCAGCCCCAGACCCATCCTGCTATGAGCTGGGTCTGGGGCCGAGACTTACTACTCAACATTATGCACGGGATTGGCTTCCAATTACATGTAACATATGAATTTGTGATGTGCATAGTTTACCACAAATGGGGTGCGTGGGTACAAAGGTGGCACCATGCAGTGATGTACACTTCAAGTCATTAAACTTATCGGAACCACTTTTCATTATGCTACATATGCCCAGCCGTTCCGGTGTATAATCCATGATGTGGAGAATGCCTTTTCTGAAATTGCAATCTAATCCTAGTCTATTATATAGGATACTTAATATCACTTTGGCAACATATGTAAGGGAAATATTTTCCTTCCCATCACTATCCCCCTACACTACTGCATGATGAGATGGTTTATGTGTCGGTTCTTTTGTCGTCACCACAACTCGATGATTGTTAATTATTCAACCCCCCCCTTTCATATAAGGTACCTCCCCCTCTTCCGCTAAGCAGCCCGACCCCCCCGACCCCCCCCCCCCCCCGCTTTTTGTATTGGGCCTCAAGTGGACAGCAACCCCCTCCCCACCCCCCCTCCCCGGCTTTTGGCTTGCAACCCGACATATAGCTCCAGGAAAGTTGTGCTCGCATGTGTTACTATGTTCTGATATGCAAGATTGCATGAATGTATCTCCCCTAATAAGAGCCCAGAGCTTAACATTTCATGAATGTATCTCCTCCCCTAATAACAGCCCAGAGCTTACAATCCACAGCATCCACTAGCAATGCTTATGTCCCCACCTCTGCTGTCTTCTCGGGTGCTGTCACCAAACTTACTGTCACCACTTCTGCTTGCTCCATCTCTGCTGTCTTCATGGGTGCTGTCTCCACCTCTACTGTCACTACTTCTACTCGCTCCACCTCTGCTGTCTCCACAAGGGCCTCAGCCAAAATCTCCCCCTTTGCTATCTCCACCCCTGCTATCTCCACCTCTGCTATCTCCACCTCTGCTATCTCCACCTCTGCTATCTCCACCTCTGCTATCTCCACCTCTGCTATCTCCACCCCTGCTATCTCCGCCTCTGCTATCTCCACCCCTGCTATCTCCACCTCTGTTATCTCCACCTCTGCTGTCTCCACCCCTGCTATCTCCACCCCTGCTATTTCCACCCCTGCTATCTCCACCCCTGCTATCTCCATCTCTGCTATCTCCACCTCTGCTGTCTCCACCTCTGCTATCTCCACCTCCTTTGCACCTTCAGACCTGACCACTATGGCTGTCTTAGCTCCAGCGTCCTGCTCTACAGGTATAAAAATTAATGTAAACATTCAAATGGTCTCAGCCCCAGACCCATCCTGCTATGAGCTGGGTCTGGGGCCGAGACTTACTACTCAACCATATGCACGGGATTGGCTTCCAATTACATGTAACATATGAATTTGTGATGTGCATAGTTTAACACAAATGCAAGCACTGTAATGAGCATGAAAGAAAATTGTGGGTGGATCATGTTTTATCTGTCATTATTTTAATGGTTATAGTCTCCATGGTTACAATCCCTTCAGATTCATTTATGCCGTTAGCTACAACAGTTGGTATATCTGTCTCTGTTGTGGTGTCCTTCTCTCTTGGAGTGTTGGTGGCTTCTGTCCTCTGCTACATATCAAGAAGGTCCACAGGGACATCATACAAACCAAGTTCACATGCTGATCCTGCCACTGTGTATGATGAGGTGGGCACTAATAGGGCAATAAAAGGAGCTATCATGGAGATGGATACAAACACTGCATATGGATTAGCATCAGGACTGTAGCGCTATATATGACATTGACTGTGCACTGTAAGGCACGTGAACTTTAAAAGTCACTGTGTCAAGCATGATCTTGCCTTGGATGAGAGAGTGTAAGGCTCCTCCCACCCTCATTTTTATCCTAGAAAAATGAAAGCACAAAACGAAACAAGGTAAATTACTAGTTTGTTTGCATGCCTGAATGCCCAGGTCATCTTCGTTACGATAAAAAAATAAATAACAAACTTGCAGCAAGTATCTCTGATTGCTACCATCGACAGTATTCCTTTATGGAAAGGGGAGGGGGGGGGGGGGGGGGGCTGTCCGCTTCAGGCCCGATAGTCCGATACCCATGGGACGGACGCTTTATTTAAATATACTAGGGCACGCTGCATTTAGCTAATACGTACGTTATCGTTCATAATAAATGGAGCAATTTAGTATCTGAACCTGCGGCAGCAGGTTCAATATA
This sequence comes from Eunapius fragilis, assembly GCA_963681505.1. NCBI lineage: Eukaryota > Metazoa > Porifera > Demospongiae > Spongillida > Spongillidae > Eunapius > Eunapius fragilis. Next base: position 12,558,439 of record OY811973.1, on the reverse strand, counting down.
GGATTGATTGAGGGTTGATGAATGTCATTAATAAAACTTCACTAGCGTCTGGAGGGACAACGGAGAAACGGATCGCTTATCTCTTTATCGCGATGGAATGAGAGCACAACGATCTACAGTTCTACGTTGGTACCGTGTCATAAAACGGTGTGGTTAGAGAGAAACAAACAATTTCCTGTTCTCGTGCCCAGTTCTAAAATAATTCTCCATCGTCGTCGTCGTCTTCTTCTTCTTCTTCTTCTTCTTCTTCTTCTTCTTCTTCTTCTTCTTCTTCTTCTTCTTCTTCTTCTTCTTCTTCTTCTTCTTCTTCTTCTTCTTCTTCTTCTTCTTCTTCTTCTTCTTCTTCTTCTTCTTCTTCTTCTTCTTCTTCTTCTTCTTCTTCTTCTTCTTCTTCTTCTTCTTCTTCTTCTTCTTCTTCTTCTTCTTCTTCTTCTTCTTCTTCTTCTTCTTCTTCTTCTTCTTCTTCTTCTTCTTCTTCTTCTTCTTCTTCTTCTTCTTCTTCTTCTTCTTCTTCTTCTTCTTCTTCTTCTTCTTCTTCTTCTTCTTCTTCTTCTTCTTCTTCTTCTTCTTCTTCTTCTTCTTCTTCTTCTTTGTCTTCTTCTTCTTAGGAAGGTATAACTCGAGCTAGGAACGGTTTAGAAGGACGGGAATAGTACCAATCGCTTCGAAATTTACCGGCAAGTTATCCTTACATGTCATATAGACACATATCAAGTTCTATTACTGAAAAATTATATGTATTAAAAGTTTAAATGCACGTACAGGATAAACTAGTACATAACTAGTAGGTTCTATTAACATGAAATTTAATATATAATAGGGTACAAGATACAAGAGAATACATATTTTACTGGTGCAGGTTAGAGTATTAAATGCACGTACAGGATAAACAAGTATTTAACTAGTAAACTATGTAACTATATGTATGAGTCAACCAACTAAGTAGAGGTCTGAGACTTTAGCACGGGGACCTAACCTTGCAAGAAATGCTCTGGCATTCGAGCGCACAAGGGAAAGGTTTAGTCTGGAATAAATGCTGTCCAGAGTGGTGGAAGTGGAGGAGTTAACCTGGACTGAATGGCAGGAAGCAAGTTTCTTGAATGTGTTAGAGGCTAGTTGGCCCCAGGCTCCGAATGATTCAACAATAAGGGGTATGCCACTCCAGCCTAGTTCTTCACAGATCCCTGAATTTGCTTGTATCTTTCGCTGTTCTGTGGCAAAAGCTGCAGAGCCTGCTGTGTGTCCCGCTTCGGAAACTATGTCAGGTTTTAGCGGAGACGACACAGATAAGTCGAACGCAGCAGGTTTGCCATTGATGCCCCAGTTGTTGTTGACTAGTATGTCTGCAGGTCTAGATTGTTTCTGGTCATGGCCAAGACCACTGCCAGCTTCCACCTTAGGGTTGTATAAGGCTCTCTTGAAGAGCTGATGCAAGGTGTCGCGAAGGGGGTTGTGACGCGCAATTACATCACTACCCCTCTTGCAGGTTAGGGCGTGGTGAGCCTCAAGGGCTTTGGTTGGGCAAAGGGCACACACAGAGCCAGGCTCACATAGCTGAATACCAAGCCACCATTTGATGGCAAATTGACATTCGGATGGTGTTAAATGCAAGCCTAAGGCTGGTGATGGGGTAACACGCAACCAAGAGCTAGCATGTGGGGATGAGACGGAAAGAAGTCGGGCTCGGTCAGCCAGGGTGCTGCATTCGAAGAGAGATTGAAACTGTTTGTCTTCAAGATTCTGTGACAAAACATGTCGATTGGTGTGGATGGAGTCAAAGGTTGATGAAAGAGCTTCATCGGGAGAAACAAGGGCATTATAAATATTGATGGCCTTGAGGAGGTATGGTGAATTGATGTGGTCAGGGAAGGAGGCACTAATAGAGCTGATGTATGCAGCCGAGCAATGGAGGAAAACAGATCGAAGGCCCGAACCGCCATGGGATAAGCTCAGCGTGGCTTGCTTCCAGGCTGGGCAGTTAGGTGACAAGTCAATAGCCGTGCACTCCATGAAGCAAGCTCTGACATTATCATCAAATATAGCGAAAATCTGGAAGCAACTGTATTATCACACATGGAAGTACAAACGTAGGTACCTTCCCATGGCACATCTGTAAGTGATTACTGTTTCTTTCAGGTGTTGTGAAAAGTGTAATAATTCTTTAGACATTATAGAAGGTCACATGCTGCTTCCACCAGTATTAATTATTCACTGCAATCGGGTGTCAGATGAGAATACATCTGTCAAGCTTAAAAGCCAAGTAATTGTTCCAAGGTGATTTCTTTATGATTCAAAAAGAAACACTATTTTCATATCTAAGTACACAGATGGCAACAATTATCTCATCCAAGTATCGATTCAAGCATAAGTTACGAGCTGAGTTCAATAGTCGTGAGCAGATAAATCTTGATTATCAGTAGTATTGATTTATTTATCTTCACATTAAAGATCCATCATGGAGAGAGTGCTACAAGTGGACATTGTAACTAAATCATTTGCTTAATTCATGGTATAAATTGTGGTTCTAATACAGATACGTGTGCAGTAAGAAATCAGAACAAGTGGATATTGTATAATGAAGCTAAAGTTACTGAAATTCAAACTTCACACTACAACACAATGCCGGAAGTAGAGGTATGTGATATATATTTTGAATAGCATTGATATCATTCTTTTGCAGGAAAACATTTGCCTTGCTATATATGCATCATGCATGAAAGATGCAAGTTACTATATTACGTGGTACTGATTTTGTTACTCAAAACGCTTCTAATCCACTTAGACCTTTATTGATAAATTTAATTCCACTCAACCCATTTGTGTTGGCACCCAATTTGTAAGAACATATCTAGGCTTAATGCTCTGCTTAAAGGATATGCTTTCCCAACAGCCGTTTGTTGGCTTGCCAGAACACTTGGAAGCCAAGGTTTGCACGTGACCCTAAGTGCAATTATATGCATGCAATGTTTTGTTTGATACATAAAGATACAAGGAAATACATTAAAGCCACATTCCAGATTTCAGCTTCTGGAAACAGATATATTGGCTCTGGTATCAGGAGATTGGATTGATTCTCGAGTAAGTTCTCAAGATCTGGCAACGGTTAGCAAGGTTTCATTCTTGAATGTGCTCATTTAGGTAATTGTTGCATACATGGAACTTCTGCAAACATCCTTGTCAAGTGTAATCTAATTATCCAAATTTCTTTGCTCTAGTTCTGAAGTAACTTTCATTGTGTTACAACCAGGTGGGGAGAACAGTGATGTGCTTTGATCCCTTACTGATTCCAATCTTAAGAGCAAATGGTTTTGAAGCAGTATCAACACTTTCGAAAGTATGTATGAAAAGCAATCATTGTTACATGCATAAATTATACAATACTACAAGGGAGTAAACATATTGATGTATGATGTGCTACTCTTCCCTGTGCACAAGACCAAACACTGGTGTTTGATGGTTGGTTAAAATAGATTCAGATTTGTTGTCATGTATTTCATGAACCTGACAGGTGGTCCACCCTCACCAGAAAACTGTTGATTGCTTTGACCCATTGCATGACTCAAATGATGATGCCTTCAATTGGATATGGTTAGATAATGTGATAATTTGTATAGTACATTGAAATATTTTTTCTAATTTAAGGCTGTACATTTGCATTGAGGTTTACCATAACTTGAAGCAAAGGCTGTCAATCTCAGATTGGAAATACAATGACTCAAAAGTATGCACTTCTAGTGTTACCATCATGTGATGTAATATATTTTTAGACCAATGGTTCACCAGCTCAAACAAATTCAGTAGATTGCGGTACTTTTTTAATGTTTCGTAAGAAAAAATTATGTTTTATTATCCAGCAGTTTTCAGTGAATTGATTATATTATCAGGCTGCTCGATTACAAGCTGAAGGTTTGCCATGCCTGCATACGCAGGTATGTTTAATAGTCCATGCCCTTAGTGGTTACTCTTATATCATTATGCTGCTGAAAGGAAATGATGAACACATTCAGACACCTATGAGCTATCTGAAGGAATGCTATACCCATTGCAAGGCAGCTCTTCCTGTTCTGCATGGAATTATACAAAAGATACTCCAAAGGTGCACTTAGAGCCCCAGGATAACATTGGATCATAAAGTGTACATGCATCCTTAATTTTCTAACCATGCGTTTGCAGGCTGATGATGATGGTAGTGATAGCGTTGTCATGGATGAAGAAAGAGAGTTTCGAAGTGATGGTATGGGCCATTGTAGGGTAGTACTGTCATAGTGTATGAGAAAAAAAAACGTGTAACTTCTCATTTCAGAACAAGATCATGATGTATCAGATTACTCTGATGGTGGCAGAATGCACAAACGATTCTGCAGTAAATTTCTCATTCCTACCTATGTTAATACTCCTGATCCAGATGACATCACTGCTCTTAAATGGGGCAGAGATCATTACATCCGTTTTTATCCGACATTGAGCAGACTGCCATACACGTAAGATGAATAAGAGTGATTATCATATTATAATTGCCAACCCTTTGAAGGGAAAAATCATGTCCTTTCACACGGGAGTTCATAAGAAGTGTAGTAAAGGACATGGAAGTAAGATAGAAAATGTTACTACAAGAATATATCATGCTTTTATAATTATAGCCTACTATCAGAAAGCTTCAGAATGGACAGCTACTTAGTGAATATCATGGGAATATTCCTATTGTTAAAACGCTTGTGAAAAATGACTCATATTGGCCTTTGCAGCACTGTCAAGATATGGTAAGTTGCATGTGTCAACTTTAACCACAAGTCAATGGGATCATTTTAGGTTGATGAAATAATTCATTACCTTATGGAAGTGGAAAGTGACTGCAAGAAAACTGCTTCAGTTTCCATGACACCCATGAACAAACTTATTGTATGGCCAGAAGTAAGGCACGTAGTGTATACATAATACGTAAATGACATGACTCTTTCATAGATTGTTACATCACTTATCATGAAACACTATAATATCAGTCGCAAGGAAGCGATTGCGCACTACCTTGCACACACATTTCCAGAATGAATATGTTCGTATTTCGTAGTTCGTATTTCGTATTACTTTTTGTGTTCACCTACTATCGTGCCATTGCAACGCAGGCATTGAGGCACAAAAAGTCCCTAACGGTACGACGTGCGGCGCGCGCACAGGTTATAGCCCTCCCTCCGACAGGCACCTTGTTGCCGCACAGAAAGTCCCTAACGGTAAGATTAGAGTGCGGCGCGCGTCAGTAAGCGCACGCGCACCTTTTGATTAATCGAATTACATTGGAATGTGGTGCTGAGGAATGTGGTGCTAACTTCCAAGCGGTCGTTCAAGGAGGCGGTCTCTGATTAATTACCAAGCACGTGCAGGGATAACGATGAATAAGTAAATGTACGCACGTGATATAAATCGTTACCGGTAGCCCCCATCGAATGGCGATCAAACTGCGGGTGAGTTCCTATGTTGCAGTTTTGAAGGTAGAGCTATAGTGCTCAATAGTTATGGGTATGGTACTACTTTTACTAATTTGATCTGTTTAATTCCATTTCCACCTGACTGCCCAGGCCACCTTCGTTACGATTGCATCATGGGCGCTCATCTCCGGATTGTATGGTACGTACATCAGACCTATTTTGATCGGTAGGCACATTTTAGTTCAAAAACAAAAAAAAACAATCTTGCCGCAAGAGTTTCTCTGATTGCCACTATCGACAGTATTATTTTATGGGGAAGGGGGGGGGGGGGGGGGGGGGGGGGGGCAAATTAACAGGATAGCTTGTCCCCCTACGGACACCCTATCCTATGCCCTTTGGATCCTAATATACGTTGTCCGCCTTTAGGACAACATGTTCTTCCTCCGCTGTCCCCTCCAGCCCGTTACGAAAAGTGGACTGTCCGCTTCAGCCCGATACGAAATGTTGGGGGAAGGTATTGGTGTTTTAGCTTACAGTGTAACAAATAAATCTCTTAGGTTTGTAGCTTCTCCTTCCCGGGCCGTGTCATACATGCCCAGCCTGGGGGGGTGGTGTCCGCTTCAGGCCCGATTGTCGGATACCCATAGAGGGATCCTTTATTAATATACTAGGCCACGCTGCATTTAGCAAATACGTATGTTATCGTTCATAATAAATGGTAGGAATTTATATGCATTCTCGTGACGTAAAGAAACTGCATGTAATCCTGTCATTGTTAACCATCGGTCTGGTCCCCAGACCGCGCTATTACGTAACGATGACGAATTTCCAATTACGCTGACGTCACAAATGACAGTAGAAATACTTGATACATGGATTGGAAACCTCTCACGTGATCCATTACGACTCGTACAACATTTATATACAATCCGCGTTGGTGCGTGGGCGTACTGTTATCCAAGCTTTTGTGCCTGTTCGAGTGCTTAACGTGTGTTTTACTGGTCGGAAGTGATCGTATAGGTTAGTTTTCAATCTCTATACAACCTTACCCATTGTTCGGGCTGGTTGAACGCTGATCATCGTTCATAGACGGCTAGAAGGCTTTGTGCGACTGTATCGCGAGTACGATAAGTCACATAGGAACCATCTAAGCAGTTTCTGATACTTCACTACGAAAGCTATGAGGTTGACTAGCCTACATGTATCTGTAGCGTGCAGTTCTTAGCGTGTATGGTGTTAGGTGCTATATTAGGCCCACTGTTTGTGCGACTGTAACACGTTTTCATATGCACGCCTGTAAGATTAAAAGACTGAAAAGTGTAGTGCACACATCGTGGTGTATGGTGAAGTGTATCATTTAGCTTGTCGAGCTATGTATGAGCTTGTGTTTAAAAATTTGCGTAACATGTTATAATTGACTTATATACACAGCTAGGCTTTGTAGGACTATACCATGAGTACGGTAGGTCGCATAGGAACCGTCTGAGCAGTTTCTGATACTTCCCTACGAAAGCTATTTGATTGCCAACCTTCATATGTCTGTAGCGTGCAGCTCGTAGCGTGTAGGGTGTTCGGTGCTATGTAATGCCCACTGCTGTTTGTGGGACTGTAACACGTTATTACATGGCACGCCTGTGAATTAGAAGACTGAAATGTATCGTGGTGTATGGGACGTTTATATTTCTGCTTGTCATATACTATGAGCTTGTATTCGTAACAGACTTTTACCATGCTCATGGCCATAAACCCCTAACTAACGACCACTTCCGGCGAAACGCGGACTGCACGTAACTAATGACATTCATTGCTGGGTTTCCAATCCATGTATCAAATATCTATGGAAATACAAAATGATCACTGAATGCCTATAACTATATTCCGAAATGAAGTATACATTCGCCAGTTACGGTGCAGTAACCACGAGTTAACCTGCTAAAACTGAAAATTCAATTAAGTTCGATCCGATTACTATTGGGTCTTCGGCAGTCACAACCACTGTATGTTCCACGTAAGTCACGTAGCTACTTCCATGGTCTTAACAAGCCTAATTCTTGCAACCTATTTGGCTTTTGTGACGCTTACAGATCTAGAGGGCATATGCGGCAGCCGTTTAGTACCAGGAAAATGAGGCTTGAATAATGCATCGTACGATTTGTAGTCTGAGCACACAGACTTGAACTGCTAGTAGCTCTTCTCCTTTCTCGACTATTGTCCAGTGTAGCCTGCGCCCTTGAACCAGAGTTAGCGCTTGGTGAACCGTTGTGTTTAGTGACTCAAGGGTTATACGCGATTTTATATTAGATAAAGGAATATGAAAGGGAATGGAGTAGACAATTCCGTGCACAGGGAAAAAAAAACGTCGAATCATTTAGAAATCTTGGTGTGATTGAACAGAGAATTACACAAAAATTATCGCTTTATTGATTTTGGTGTGATTCTCTGTTCAATCACACAAAGATTTCTAAATGATTCTAAATGATTCGACACTTTTTTTCCCCTGTGGTGTCAATTAAATACGATCCTTGATTCTTATCAAATGCTGGCACCACTATTGTGGTGAAATGAATCCTGCTGATCTTCCTTCAAGAGGAGCAGATCTATCTGATCGTTAGCTGACTGAGTCCACCTGCTGGTTCAAAATATCCCATGAACCAGAGCAATTAGACTGTGACTCCGCACCGGAAGTGGTCCCTGATGAGAGTCGTCCTCAATGTGTCCACATGCATCCTGTCATCTTGAGGTTGCCATAAGGTGTGAAGACTTCAGCACACTCAAAGCACCTGCTCAAGGTGACAGCTGTCGCATCAAGGTTTATAGCGCTTCTAAGGGTCAGGTGAAGAGGTGATGACCACAATCAGTACTGACAGCAGATATAACAAACTCAGAGCTGAAATGGATCGAGTTGTCGCTGACATTCATGCATCGTGAGAAGTTCAATGTATAGCATTAACAACTTGATCTGTTTAGTGATGAGGATGGCGTGTGGAGATGGAAAGGAAGGTTGCATCATGCGGACATACCCGAATCAAGCAAGCATCCTATTCTTCTGGATGAGACTCACTGCCTTACCACATTGATTGTGAGAGAGACTGTCATGCCAGAGGGATGCATGGTGGAGTTAAGGCAACCGTTTTAATTGGGTCATGAGGGGAAGACAGTTTGCATGTGTGGAGACTGATACATGAGTGTAAGGTTTGCAAACAATTTAACTCAAGGCCTGTGGTAGGGCCACCTCCTCCTACTTTGCCCTACTTCAGAACATAAGTGTCACTGTCATTTAGCTTTTCTGGGTGTTGACTACATGGGGCCTCTGTATTTAAAGAATGGTGACAAGGTGTGGATCATGCAGCCTTTTCACTTGTTGTGTTGTTCAGGCTGTCCATTTGGAGTTAGTTCCAGACTTTAAAGCTGAAGCGTACATCCAGTGTTTGAGGCGATGCTCGGCTTGATGTGGCATTCCCCTCAAGATTGTCTCCAACAATAGCAAGACATTTATATCTGCCAAGAAGATAGTGACATCTCTCCTGGACATGCCAGAGATTCAACAGGATTTCATCGCATCCATTTGATGTTTATTTTAGAAAGGGTATACGATGGTGGGGAGGTTTCTGTGAATGGATGGTACAGCCTGTTGAAGGCCACTGGACAAGCCAAACTGCATGTCACATGATGAACTGTTCACAGTGGTGGTGGAGGTAGAGCCACCATCAACTCTCGTCCAATTTCATACCTGGTCATCAGATGATGTGGATGAGCCACTCACACCATCCCTCTTGCTTGTTGGTCTTCGTCCGCTCAACTTGCCTGATTCTGTGAATTGTGAGAGGGACCCAGACATTATAATCAACAGTCTGTCTCAGCGTATGACATGTACACTGAGACAGACTGCAGTTTAATATTCATCATATTATACATATATTTCTGTAAGGCTTAAACCAACCTGCCAAATGCCAGAATGTGGAGATGCCTCATAAAGGGCTGTTTGGTCTTGGTATTCAAGGATTGCTGATAATGCCTGATACATGTACATGCTTTGGTTGGATTTCCATAAAAGGATGAGAAAGAGTCTACTACCACCTTATTTGCAGGAACAGAGCTAGTGGTTGAATTGCTCTCGGGGCCCATTCTACCCTGTCTACCCACTGCTGAACTGACCGTAGAGGTGCATAAGGAAGCAAAGTAAGCAGTCACCCCTAAGGAGCACCATCCAAATCACCCCCCTCCCCCCACCTCTGGTGATACTCAAATATGCTGTAACCAAGCATCAGCAGTTAGTTGAATGGCCCCACACTCTTCAAAACAACTGCAAACATCGTTGTCAATCCTTGCCAGGGGTACAATCACAAGGTCTGAAGGAGTGCCATGAGCTAAGTGAACCAATCTGCTGTATGTACCACACATGTACAATAAGGTAACAGCAGCAGCAGCCTGAGGATCATGCAAGTTGGGGAGTAGTCACCGCTATAGTAGTCCAACCATTTCTCCTCAAAAAAATGCAGATCAGAACTGCACATGTTCTACGAGTGTTCAAGATGATGCACGTTTTACCAAGCAGGATTTACACTTTCATTACTTGGTTAGAGAAAAAATTCAAAGGGTTACATGATACGATAAGAGTGGTATAAATGAAAGCTAGCACACAGCCTGGATGTAATGTCGTGTGCGGCCCCTGACTGTGTGTGTCCTTGATTTTTATAGGATGAGCCATTTTATAGCTTGTTAGAGTACTAACATGGAAAAGCTTTTCCTTTTCTCCTTGTTTGTTATAGGCCTTACTCTAAATATCATGCAGAAGGAGCTTTGCACAGTACAGGTGTTACGTTTGGATTACTAGGAGCTCTAAGTGCTTAACCTGGCCAGTACTTCAACATTAACTTAGAGCCCAATGGATTGTAACTAAATTGTTCTATTTTCACTACACAGACAGTCTACTATAGTACTTTTTAATGCGCCAATCTTATCTCATAACTTAATACACAACTAAATAAGTCCTCAATGCAAAGTATACATGTTTTCATGGACCCTATCAGCTATATGATGGGTGTATATAACTTATCAAGACAATATATTCATGTTCAGGAGAACTCTATAGCGTACCATGCATGGTTAATTGTGAATAAACATTTTAATAAGCTGCTATTTAAGAATGCTGGAGAATATTTGAATGAATGACGTTATTTAAAATAGCAAACTGCTTCCTTCAAAAATAACTGAAGAATGGGTTGGTAACTGTTATACGTTAATTTTTAAAATTTGAAACCAGGCAAACTGAATCAGGCGTGAGCCGGGGGTGCGTGGGTACAAAGGTGGCACCATGCAGTGATGTACACTTCAAGTCATTAAACTTATCGGAACCACTTTTCATTATGCTACATATGCCCAGCCGTTCCGGTGTATAATCCATGATGTGGAGAATGCCTTTTCTGAAATTGCAATCTAATCCTAGTCTATTATATAGGATACTTAATATCACTTTGGCAACATATGTAAGGGAAATATTTTCCTTCCCATCACTATCCCCCTACACTACTGCATGATGAGATGGTTTATGTGTCGGTTCTTTTGTCGTCACCACAACTCGATGATTGTTAATTATTCAACCCCCCCCCTTTCATATAAGGTACCTCCTCCTCTGCATAGTTTAACACAAATGCAAGCACTGTAATGAGCATGAAAGAAAATTGTGGGTGGATCATGTTTTATCTGTCATTATTTTAATGGTTATAGTCTCCATGGTTACAATCCCTTCAGATTCATTTATGCCGTTAGCTACAACAGTTGGTGTATCTGTCTCTGTCACCTTTGTGGTGTCCTTCTCTCTTGGAGTGTTGGTGGCTTCTGTCCTCTGCTACATTTCAAGAAGGTCCACAGGGACATCATACAAACCAAGTTTACTTGCTCATCCTGCCACTGTGTATGATGAGGTGTGCACTAATAGGGCAATAAAAGGAGCTATCATGGAGATGGATACAAACACTGCATATGGATTAGCATCAGGACTGTAGCGCTATATATGACATTGACTGTGCACTGTAAGGCACATGAACTTTAAAAGTCACTGTGTCAAGCATGATCTCAGTTGCCTTGGATGAGAGAGTGTAAGGCTCCTCCCACCCTCATTTTTATCCTAGAAAAAGGAAAGCACAAAACGAAACAAGGTAAATTACTAGTTTGTTTGCATGCCTGAATGCCCAGGTCATCTTCGTTACGATTAAAAAATAAAAAACAAACTTGCAGCAAGTATCTCTGATTGCTACCATCGACAGTATTCCTTTATGGAAAGGGGAGGGGGGGGGGGCTGTCCGCTTCAGGCCCGATAGTCCGATACCCATGGGACGGACGCTTTATTTAAATATACTAGGGCACGCTGCATTTAGCTAATACGTACGTTATCGTTCATAATAAATGGAGCAATTTAGTATCTGAACCTGCGGCAGCAGATTCAATATAGGATTGATTGAGGGTTGATGAAGTCATTAATAAAACTTCACTAGCGTCTGGAGGGACAACGGAGAAACGGATCGCTTATCTCTTTATCGCGATGGAATGAGAGCACAACGATCTACAGTTCTACGTTGGTACCGTGTCATAAAACGGTGTGGTTAGAGAGAAACAAACAATTTCCTGTTCTCGTGCCCAGTTCTAAAATAATTCTCCATCGTCGTCATCGTCGTCGTCGTCTTCTTAGGAAGGTATAACTCGAGCTAGGAACGGTTTAGAAGGACGGGAATAGTACCAATCGCTTCGAAATTTACCGGCAAGTTATCCTTACATGTCATATAGACACATATCAAGTTCTATTACTGAAAAATTATATGTATTAAAGTTTAAATGCACGTACAGGATAAACTAGTACATAACTAGTAGGTTCTATTAACATGAAATTTAATAATAATAGGGTACAAGATACAAGAGAATACATATTTTACTGGTGCAGGTTAGAGTATTAAATGCACGTACAGGATAAACAAATATTTAACTAGTAAACTATGTAACTATATGTATGAGTCAACCAACTATGTAGAGGTCTGAGACTTTAGCACGGGGACCTAACCTTGCAAGAAATGCTCTGGCATTCGAGCGCACAAGGGAAAGGTTTAGTCTGGAATAAATGCTGTCCAGAGTGGTGGAAGTGGAGGAGTTAACCTGGACTGAAAGGCAGGAAGCAAGTTTCTTGAATGTGTTAGAGGCTAGTTGGCCCCAGGCCCCGAATGATTCAACAACAAGGGGTATGCCACTCCAGCCTAGTTCTTCACAGATCCCTGAATTTGCTTGTATCTTTCGCTGTTCTGTGGCAAAAGCTGCAGAGCCTGCTGTGTGTCCCGCTTCGGAAACTATGTCAGGTTTTAGCGGAGACGACACAGATAAGTCGAACGCAGCAGGTTTGCCATTGATGCCCCAGTTGTTGTTGACTAGTATGTCTGCAGGTCTAGATTGTTTCTGGTCATGGCCAAGACCACTGCCAGCTTCCACCTTAGGGTTGTATAAGGCTCTCTTGAAGAGCTGATGCAAGGTGTCGCGAAGGGGGTTGTGACGCGCAATTACATCACTACCCCTCTTGCAGGTTAGGGCGTGGTGAGCCTCAAGGGCTTTGGTTGGGCAAAGGGCACACACAGAGCCAGGCTCACATAGCTGAATACCAAGCCACCATTTGATGGCAAATTGACATTCGGATGGTGTTAAATGCAAGCCTAAGGCTGGTGATGGGGTAACACGCAACCAAGAGCTAGCATGTGGGGATGAGACGGAAAGAAGTCGGGCTCGGTCAGCCAGGGTGCTGCATTCGAAGAGAGATTGAAACTGTTTGTCTTCAAGATTCTGTGACAAAACATGTCGATTGGTGTGGATGGAGTCAAAGGTTGATGAAAGAGCTTCATCGGGAGAAACAAGGGCATTATAAATATTGATGGCCTTGAGGAGGTATGGTGAATTGATGTGGTCAGGGAAGGAGGCACTAATAGAGCTGATGTATGCAGCCGAGCAATGGAGGAAAACAGATTGAAGGCCCAAACCGCCATGGGATAAGCTCAGCGTGGCTTGCTTCCAAGCTGGGCAGTTAGGTGACAAGTCAATAGCCGTGCACTCCATGAAGCAAGCTCTGACATTATCATCAAATATAGCGAGAGCGGATTGAAGTTCTAATAATAATGTTTAACACACACACACACACACACACACACACACACACACACACACACACACACACACACACACACACACACACACACACACTCGCACACACACTTTTTCATATCGAGAAATTGGCGGTCAAAAGGATTACGCAGTATTCGGTCATTGCGTAATTCTATGTCCATAGAAAATGTATGGACGCATTCAGAAAACTGCATCTAACTGCAGAAAAAAAAATTATATTGACTAGGTGCTCTCGGATTTGCAATGTGGGGACTATTTGGCATATTTTGAGTACTTTCACGCACCGTAGGTACCTATATCCGCACTTCCACATTAAGTATACAAGGTTTCCAATGTCCATTAATTCACTCATTTACTTATTCAGTCATCAATAGTTTCCCAACCAAATTATATTTTCCTTAGGTGCCACCGGATTATATGAGAGTAATCAATGCACTTATTTATCATTATTTTTTCAGAGCTTATATAGGGCCTTCAAATCGCGCTTCCCTTGAATGGTTAGTGAGACACACCCCACATACAAAACGCATATCACGTGCTACCCTTTCGTCAGTTAGCCGTGCCCAGACCGAACTGTTTTTGCAAGTAGTTAAAATATGTGTTGACGCCTATAACTACGACCCCACCCACCACTATAATGACACAACAACTTAACGTGCGATTTATTAACCGTTATTTACGGTACTAGTGGCTCTTCGCTTTTGGTTCGGTACTTCCTAATCCACGGACGATTTCGAACGGTACAAAGACGACGATATCTGAGATCAATCTCACGAGGTTTAAGACTTGGAAGTCTACCTGTGGGACCCTCCATTGAATACCGGTATATACGTACATATATATGGAATACCTCACAGCTAACAGCTACAGTACAGTATGGAGTGGACCCTATGGCGACATATGGCGAGACAGCGCTACGGAATACCCGACAGCTAGCAAATAAGTACTGTATGTGTATGTGTGACTGTATGCATGTGTTGTGTGAGTGGCTATGAATCCTCTCTCCCCCTCTCTGTGCACGTATGCCAGTATGTACATGTATATGTACATGTATGCTAAGAATCAGTTCTTGTGTGTTGTTGTGTTACCTTGTGCATACGTACACATGAATGTACATGTAATTGGCTTGTTTTGATGACATTCTGCATTGTTTTCCACAGTACACAGCTCAATCTCCAGCTATCAATGCTCACCAAAGGCAAGTTTAGCTTTGCAGGGTTGGCCTATTTACCCACTCCCTCCCTCCCTCCCTCCCTCCCTCCCTCCCTCCCTCCCTCCCTCCCTCCCTCCCTCCCTCCCTCCCTCCCTCCCTCCCTCCCTCCCTCCCTCCTCCCTCCCTCCCTCCCTCCCTCCCTCCCTCCCTCCCTCTCCTTGCCTCTTCCCTCCTTCCATGATCCTCTCCTTCCACTTTCCTTCAACAGAGGAGGCCCAGAACAGTGACGAAGATAAGGACAGACTCAGCAAGGTGACCCACACATACCAGTCTGAGAGGAAGGCAGAGCCAGCAGGCCTGGGGGCCACTCTCACCTTGGAGATGGAGACAGAACAGAACAGGGACCAGCGGGGTGTCGTGGAGAAGGCACAGAATTTGAACCAGGTCTAGGCACTGGGCACCACTTGCAGTAACCCTTTATAGGCCAGTCAGATACAGTGATATAAGACACCAATATATTAATTTTTATTTGTATACGTACATATGTCTAGTTGCCATGGTGATTTTACCATAGTACATGTCCTCGTACTATGCAGCAAAACTCATAGTCTGTTGTATAATGATTTAAAAATATTGTTTGTTTATATATAGTATGGAAGAGGACAATATACAGAGGACAGGACTACACCAAGTACATTGAGAGGAAGGAGACCTCACAGAGGAGTGCAGCCAGCAGGTGGGGGTCATTCCAAAAACGTTTTTACCACCCTGGTGTCAAATCTGCATTATATTACCCATATTTTTTATCCACCTAGAAATATATACTTTCACAATATAACTGTATACTCTATCACTCTTTGTTTACCAAATACATTGCCTTGAATAATTAATCATTTTTTGCTTTGAATGACTACTGCTTCCCCCTTACAATGAGCATGCTCATTTTCTGTGCACAGGAGGAAGGGTTTTATGGGAACACACCCTTCAGCATGCGAATGCACATTGTTTGTCATAAGGGGGAGTGGCAATACATCCATTTAGCATAAGGTTGTAACATAGCCAAAAATAATTAAAAAATTATGACACCATTCTTTGTTTGTTAGATAGCTGCTGACAGTTAACAGCTTTCTGTGAATTCAACTTTTTGGGATACTGATCACATGGTCTGGGATTTTGATTCAAAAGCCAGGCTGCCATATTTAATCTCCCTTTTGCATTCATATATGAAACTTTTATCAAAACAAATCAACCACAAAGTAATTGAACAATTACTTTGTGGTTATTTTGTTTTGATGAATGTGATTGATATGAATGCAAAAGGGAGATTAAATATGGCAGCCTGGCTTTTGAATCAAAATCCCAGACCATGTGATCAGTATCCCAAAAAGTTGAATTCACAGAAAGCTGTTAACTGTCGGCAGCTATCTAACAAACAAAGAATGGTGTCATAATTTTTTAATTATTTTTGGCTATGTTACAACCTTATGCTAAATGGATGTATTGCCACTCCCCCTTATGACAAACAATGTGCATTCGCATGCTGAAGGGTGTGTTCCCATAAAACCCTTCCTCCTGTGCACAGAAAATGAGCATGCTCATTGTAAGGGGGAAGCAGTAGTCATTCAAAGCAAAAAATGATTAATTATTCAAGGCAATGTATTTGGTAAACAAATAGTGATAGAGTATACAATTATATTGTGAAAGTATATATTTCTAAGTGGATAAAAAATATGGGTAATATAATGCAGATTTGACACTAGAGTGGTAAAAACGTTTTTGGAATGACCCGTGGGTGTGATCAAGGGAGGTGTGGTAGCAGATGTGATGAAGCCAAATATTGTGGCATACAAATGTACGATTACATGAGTGTGTGTGTGTGTACATGTATGTGTGTGTGCAATGTATGGTAGCAAGCACACAATGCATGCACATGAACTGTACAGAAAGTGTCACGCACTTTAAAAGGAGCACACTTTAAAAGGAGAACGCCTTAAAATCATATAAAGAAATTGGCGATCAAAAGGATTACACAGTACATGTATTCGGTTCAATGTCCTATTGACGCATTCAGAAAACTGCAGCTAACTAACTAGGTGCTCTCAGATTTGCAATATGTGGGGACTATTTGGCTAATTTTTCTTCGCACCGTAGGTACCTATATCTGCACTTCCACATTAATTATGCAAGGTTTCCAATGTGCATTCATTTTATCTCATTTACTTAATAGTTTTCCAACCAAATGATATTTTCCTTATGTGCCACCGGATTATATGAGAGTAATCAATGCACTTATTTTTTCATAGCTTAGGGCCTTCAAATCGCGCTTCACTTGAATGGTTAGTGAGACACACCCCACATACAACGTATCGTCAGTTAGCCGTGCCCAGACCTGGCAGTTTTTTTAATGTTGTTGTATTGTTATGTACTAACTTATTGGCATTACCCCTTGTGTAGGAGTGGGCACTAATTGGGATTGTATGTTGCAAAGACGAAGGTGGCGATTACACAAAGGAGTTTGCCACTTAGAGAATGGACACAGGAATGCCTGGGCATGACAACCAGACTTCTTACGGAAGGATCTTGCAAGTACTGGGTAGCATGAATGCATGGTAGTGACATGTACATGATTAAAGTAGCGTTGTCCGTCATAGGCTAAATGGTTGTATAGGTTGTATAACTGTATTATACCGGAGCGTTATGTGTATGTACGTGTATGTTAGTGTGTATGTTTTATGTATACATGTGTGCGTACATGTGTATGTTTTAGGTATGTGTGTACATGTGTGCATGTGTTTTATGTACACGTGTACATGCGTATGTGTGTTATGTATAATTATGTGTGTGTGTGTACATGTATTTATTATTTTGATTGATTGAATTTACAAAATACACTAAAGGTAAATAATGGCATGTACATGCGCTTATATATTCCCTGCTAGAATTTTATAAGTCAAATTTAGACAGGTGTGACTGTACATGATGTACAGTCGGCATGTACAGCGTACGTGTATATGTGTGTTTTATGTATATGTTTACATGTATAGGTTTGTGTGCATGTGTATACAATTTATTTTTACTGATCATTTGAAGTACTGGTGTAATAATAATAGCACCATAAACAAACATGTACAAAATAAAATTTTATGTTCTTGACCTTCATGTCTTCTCAGTCTTGTAGAGACTTACTGATTGAAGAACCATCTGTGTCACTATATTGGTGATTCAGTGTCAACTCTCTTGAACTATGTGTATTCGGCATGCTCCCTGTGTTGATCCTGCAAGAGTGAGCTGCAAGATGTAAAATAGGTCACAGTCAAGTTGAACTTTGATTTGGTAGTATTGGAGTTAATGATACATTAGTGTGTGCTTAATTGTAGCCATTCACTACAGGCCTATTGCTTTCCACTTAATTATATGTATATCTGTTTACACCGGTGATAATTTTGTCACCACATGATACATGTAAACAAAAAGTTTTAAGTTATGAATTGCTTCCGAAGGTATAAAAAAATAAGACGCCACGAACACTTCTTGCTAGGACTAATCTTTGTTTTATGTACGCAAATATATATAAGGCATCGCTGTGGATAGCCTCACGGCCCTCACCCATCCAACAAAGGGTACTGTCAAAGAAACTAGAGGACCACCATGCAGTTCTCATCGCTGTTGTAAGTATGCATGCCTTCTGTGCCCAGCCATTGAATAACAATGAGTAAACAAGCACATACATACGTTGTGGGTGCACGGGTCAAGCATTTTAGTAAAAGATGATGGTGCAGGGACAGATACAGAAAACAAAAGATAGAGGCAGCAAAAACCATTAGCAGCTACATGTGCCTGACAGTAGTCATTTTGCAACCACCCCACAATGGGTGTGGCCTTAGGAAGAACTAGGAATGTGGTACATGTATCAAGTTTTTGAGGGGTGACTCCTTCATTGTAAGGGTGTCCTGACAGAGTGATGGATCCAGTTTGTGGGGGGCACAATTGACCTATACCCACATCCTGCTCCAAAGCTCCTCAATAGGGGTCTAGGGAAGAGAACAAGTCAAAGAGTGTATGGAAAGCTTTTCCATTATATACATGTATCATTGCTAGTGCCTATCGTACCACAAGATAAAGCCCATTACATAGAGGTTTAGCTCCTCCATGGATGTGAGATAACTACAGGCATTGCCACTTACACATCACACACACACCCTCCCTCACAAGTATGTACATGAAATCCAACCTTCATGTAAGCTTACATGTAGGTCTAGCTGGCTTACGTGTACTATCAGCCAATCAAGGTCAGTGCACACAGCTCACAAGATACTTTAGTTGTATTCATTTTAGCCAGGACAATGGTTGTGTGCACTTTGGACTGCCCTTGTGGGTTTTGTGGTATAGCGGTCAGCTACATGGCACTAAGCTTAATAGCAGAGAGGAGAGTTGTAAGAAGGATGCACATGGGGTCCTGGGAAAGAGTACCAAGGTATGGCCATATAAGGTCAAGACATATTGAGTGGAGTACTCACCGAGGAGCCAAAGGACTTGTCAGGGTAATGATTAACGATCTTATTAATAAATACGCGGATGACAGTCCCTCCCATGAGGGCTGTCCTCCTCACGCTGAGAAGGTTGGAATCACAATGTACTGGAGGATCTGATGGAGTGAGGAGGTGAGGGTGAAGGGAGGGAGGAGGTTGTGTGGTTTTGCCAGAGATGTCCCTGCTGATGTACATGTACATGACTACAGGAGGAGGGGAGAGAGGAAGGGAGGGAGGGAGTATACAGCTACACCACTGCCATCAACATCTACATGTATGTAGTACACAAACATGCCCAAATACAGACCCCAATTCATACAATTTAGTACCCACCATGAATACAGGTATACAAAAGCATCATAGCAGCTCACCAGTGAAGGGGTTCAGACCATTATCAGTCAGTGGTGTCTGTAGGTACACTAGTCACAAGCACTTGTCCCCATAACACACTTCAAACCTCACAAACTGGGACGAGGTACCATTCAGCGATAAGGAGGGGATAAGACACATGCTGTAAGGGGTCGCAATGCTATATTTGCGTGACGTGCTGCGAAATCCCTCAATGTAGACTTTCAATGTCAGCAGTGGGACAATTGCGGTGATGGCCGCCGTGTGCACCATATCCACGTAGAAGGTGTTGGAGGCCTGCTCAAACAGCACCACGTGCCCCTGGATATCGCAGTGTGCCACTGACCATAGTTGAAGGTTCTGGTAATGTTGGATCCAACAACAGCTGGTCTGGACCCCACATCAAATATTATACCCATGGCAACCCGCCACAAAGCTTCACCCCCTGGAAGTCAGTCATTACACTGTTGATCTGGTAGAAGAAAACCTGGCATGAGCTGGGTTAAAAATACAAATGGTGGTCTAATCAAAATTATATATCCCACAAACACGTGCAGTATATACAATACATGTATACACTTCCAAAACGGTGGGGTTTCCCCAAGAAACGTGCCCGTCTCCCACACATCATACTGGATCAGCAGGCCATTTAGATTGGACAGTGCAGTCCACACCATTCAGAGTAGTAAATTAAAGGCCAACAGTATAGGGAGAAGGCCAACAGCAAAGAGAAATCCAACAGTATAGAGAAAAGGCCAAAAGTATTGCGAGAAGGCCTACAGTATAGGGAGAAGGCCAACGGTATAGGGAGAAGGCCAACGGTATAGGGAGAAGGCCAACTGTATAAAGTATACGGAGAAGGCCAACAGTATAGAAAAGGCCAATAGTATAGGGAGAAGGCCAACAGTATAGGGAGAAGGCCAACAGTATAAAAAAGGCCAACAGTATAGAGAAGGCCAACAGTATAGGGAGAAAGCCAACAGTATAGGGAGAAGGCCAACAGTATAGGGAGAAGGCCAACAGTATAGGGAGAAGGCCTACAGTATAAAGAAGGCCAACAGTATAGGGAGAAGGCCAAAAATATAGGGAGAAGGCCAACAGCATAGGGAGAAGGCCAACAGTATAGGGAGAAGGCCAACAGTATAGGGAGAAGGCCAACAGCATAGGGAGAAGGCCAACAGTATAGGGAGAAGGCCAACAGTATAGAAAAGGCCAACAGTACAGGGAGAAGGCCAACACTATAGGGAGAAGGCCAACAGTATAAAAAAGGCCAACAGTATAGAGAAGGCCAACAGTATAGGGAGAAAGCCAACAGTATAGGGAGAAGGCCAACAGTATAGGGAGAAGGCCAACAGTATAGGGAGAAGGCCTACAGTATAAAGAAGGCCAACAGTATAGGGAGAAGGCCAAAAATATAGGGAGAAGGCCAACAGCATAGGGAGAAGGCCAACAGTATAGGGAGAAGGCCAACCGTATAGGGAGAAGGCCAACAGCAGAGAGAAATACAACAGTATAGTGAGAAGGCCAACAGTATAGTGAGAAGGCCAACAGTATAGGGAGAAGGCCAACAGTATAGGGAGAAGGCCTACAGTATAGGGAGAAGGTCAACAGTATAGAAAAGGCCAACAGTATAGGGAGAAGGCCAACAGTATAGGGAGAAGGCCAACAGTATAAAAAAGGCCAACAGTATAGGGAGAAGGCCAACAGTATAGGGAGAAGGCCAACAGTATAGGGAGAAGGCCAACAGTATAGAGAAGGCCAACAGTATAGGGAGAAAGCCAACAGTATAGAGAGAAGGCAACAGTATAGAGAGAAGGCCAATAATATAGGGAGAAGGCCAACAGTATAAGGAGAAGGCCAAATGTACAGGGAGAAGGCCAACAGTATAAAGAAGGCCAACAGTATAAGGAGAAGGCCAACAGTATAGAGAAGGCCAATAGTATAGGGAGAAAGCCAACAGTATAAAGAAGGCCAACAGTATAGGGAGAAGGCCAACAGTATAGAGAAGGCCAACAGTATAGGGAGAATTAAGGCCTACAGTATAGGAGAAGGTCAACAGTATAGAGAAGGCCAACAGTATTGGGAGAAGGCCAACAGTATAGAAAGAAGGCCAAGAGTATAGGGAGAAGGCCAACAATATAGGGAGAAGGCCAACAGTATAGGGAGAAGGCCAGCAGTATAGGGGGAAGGCCAACAGTATAGAAAGAAGCCCAACAGTATAGGGAGAAGGCCAACAGTATAGGGAGAAGGCCAACAGTATAGGGAGAAGGCCAACAGTATAGGGAGAAAGCCAAACAGTATAGGGAGAAGGCCAACAGTATAGGGAGAAAGTCAACAGTATAGGGAGAAGGCCAACAGTATAGGGAGAAGGCCAACGGTATAGGGAGAAGGCCAACGGTATAAGAAGCCCACCATTATGGCGGAGAAGGTCAACCGTATAGGGAGAAAGCTAGTAGTATAGGGAGAAGCCTAACACTGGTTACAGTACAGGAAGAAGTCAATTATTATAGGAAGATGGCCAACTGTATAGGGAGAAGGCCATATCTCCTCTTCTGAAGATATGCCTGTTCTACACATAGGGCCGAACACTACCCACTGCCAAACATACCCTACGCTACTAAATTCACACAGTATACTCACCAAAACACCTTCGTCTCGGAAGATGAAATCATGAAGGGCCTATGTAGTTCGATTCCTGCATGCATCATTGTGCCTAATTGATGCGCTCCACATCTCCAGTGATGCATAGCTGATAAGTTAATTTTAATTTGTAAATGTATCGGTACAATTATAATTGTAAAATATAATAGTAGCTGCCGGCATAATTTTTTATAATTCTAACTTTATTCCACGATGACGCAAGGTACTACGTAATGAGTACTTCGTTTATGAATAAATTATGCGCGGTAGAAATTAAATTTTTTGTCTTGATTTTAGTTTACGAATAGTTCATGGTATAATCTTATAAAGCACAGTTTCACAATCAGTCCAATTTTTTGTAATTTTAAAAGTGTTTGAAATTCAATTTGAAAAATAATAGCAAGATGACCCGCGCCTATGTATGGGCCATTTCTCCATATGTTGGGGGGGGGGGGGGATAAATTATTCCGAGGGAGAGTAAGCCATTCCGGAATAATTTATCCGGGGGTATAAACAATTCCGGAATAGATTACCCGGAGGCTAGGATCAATACATATATACCTTCCGCCGCCGCTGGTTACGTTTTAGTTATATATTAGAAGTTGTACAGTAGAAATCAAATTAATACATGCGATAGTTTCGGCAGGCACTTACGTGATTGGTAGTTTTGGTGGGTCTTGTCGATGGCCTAACTTAAATGGGCCTGCCAAAACATGCAGGCCTTTATATATTTCAAGAATACAATGACAGAGTTGAGAGCCGGTAACGCATGTAAGCTTAAAGCTTTGTTATAATTGGTTACACGGAAGAGCTAACTTCAAGTCAAAGAGAGCACAGGGAAAAAAACGCGTCAAATCAATTTTTGATTTTGCAGATGATTGAGCACACCTGCGTAAGAACACGACGCTCAATCATGCGATGATTTTACAAGTGATTTTAAATTCATTTATGAAATCAAAAATTGATTCGCGGAGGCTTCGGTGCCTTACACAGAATAAGCATGTTGGAGACACGATTCTAGAAGAGTCGGCAGACGCCAAGGAACTGCGCAAGCGCTGGTTATTGCATGGATTAAGCGCATCTCTCAATAACTTCCTTATTGCTATAATTTAACCAAGTACAGGTAAAACAAGTTTTGTTTTGTTGAATTCCAGCGATTTCCAAGAGGCTGCATGGTAGAAGATATATTATAATACGGGTGTAGTTTTGTATCTCGTGCATCAGTAGTTATACCTGCATGCATATTAAATTTAATTCGTGCATTTACTATATCCTAATTAATAATTGGCCACTTAAACATGTATGGTACGTGCGTATACAATCGGCTATCTGATTTTATTGGCGTTCAGATCAGTGGTATGTCCTCATTGTCCTGGGTACAGTTCGACCTTACCCAATGCTATTTCACATTGCTCAGTGGCCTGGGGACCGCCGTGGCACCCAAAGATCGCATGCATGCATAGCAGCATCAAATGCCCAGCATTAAGTCAAGCGCGGTTATACGCACGTGATATAAATCATTACCGGTCCCATCGAATGGCGATTAAACTGTGGGTGAGTTCCTATGTTGCAGTTTTGAGGGTACAGCTATAGTGCTCAGTAGTTATGGGTATGGTACTACTTTTACTAATTTGATCTGTTGAATTCTATCTCCACCTGAATTGCCCAGATTACCTTCGTTACGATTGCATCATGGGCGGTCATCTCCGGATCCTATGGTACGTACATCAAACCTATTTTGATCGGTACGCACATTGTATGTAGTTCAAAAACAAAAAACAATCTTGCCGCAAGAGTTTCTCTGATTGCCACTATCGACAGGATTATTTTATGGGGGGGGGGGGGGGGGGGCAATTTCAGTAAACTGCAAACATAACAGGATAGCGTGTCCCCCTACGGACACCCTATCCTATGCCCTTTGGATCCTAGTATACGTTGTCCGCCTTTAGGACAACATGTTCTTCGATCCTCCGCTGTCCCCTCCAGGCTACGAAAAGTTGGGGGAAGGTATTGGTGTTTTTGCTTACAACTTAATAAATAAATCGTTATCGTTCATAATTAATGGTAGGAATTCAATGGCAAATCCAGGAATTCCGGAAAGGGGGGGGGGGTCTAAGAATGAAAGTGTAGGGTACGGGAGGCATGCCTCCACCCGTGGGGGGGCCTGGGGCACAGCCTCAGCCGCTTTATTTGTTTTTCATTTAATTGGCATGAACATTATAAGCACTTCTCACAATGATACTGTTCCTAAATTGACGGCATCAAGTATAACCTTTGGGCTAGCTACTATGAAAAAGGGTTAATTAACAAAAGCCTGCGTGGGTAACGACGAGAAAACTCTTTAACCACCGCATCTGAGCTGCTGGATTCAACTCCACATCTCTATGAATCAGCATCAATGCCTAACCATTTGATCTGTCATTACCCATAGTGCTTCGAAGTGATGTCTTGAGCAATTTTCACAGCAAAAAAGGTCTCAAATCATATTTTGATTTCACAAGTGATCTTTTTTTTTCATATCTGTACCAATTTTGGTACAAATATGAAAAAAAAAAAGATCACTTGTGAAATCAAAATATGATTTGTGTCTTTTTATTTGCTGTGGATTTTAGCACGCTAATTGACCTTTCACACTCACAACTAGTTACTGGCAGAGTAGCCGATATGACAAGTGTTTGGAAAGTAACTCAGGGTAGTTAAGGCTGCCACCAAATAATTTTACGTCATATAAAATGGCGGCTAGTACCAAAAAGTTATATTTCACGCAAGGGCCATCCACTTGCTTAAAACTTGATGTTGTCACAACAAACGTTAACAAGGGTCAAAATGGCCGACGACTTGTACGAAATGTGATATATCTTCGATACCCTATGCAGTTATCGAAATACCCAGTCGCAGTGAATAACTAGCACCCTAGATGAGGTTGCCTAGCTGAATAAATGTACCTGAGAGTTGCGTTTTCCTCCCCGCGTTTTGAATCTCCGATATTCCCATACAAAGTACAGTGGTTATTAACATATAACCACCCGCATATTGCTTGGCAGCTGCACGCTCTTTTCGTTACTCATTTGTGCGCTTGTTTGCATTTCGTGCACTTAGATCATTGTAACGTCGTAACATGTATGAATACGATACTGAAATAGTGTCCTTGCGCTAAATGAAGACCGAAACGTAGTGAATCACATAACGTCATAATGATGTAATTACGAACATAAATGTTGACAATATGTTAACATGATTTTTCCTGTGAGGCAGCCTTAACTACCCTGAGAATCCTTGTCAACAAAACTTAGAGCCTTTGTAGGCGTATCAAGTTGCTTTGCTTTGGCAGTTTCACATTTCCATTTCGTTCGCCATGCATAAAATCCAGCTCAGTATGTAATGCCTTAACTGATGGAAGGTCGTCCTTATATAGCTGTAAAACCTCTTTGAAATGACTTGGATTAAGCTGAACAGAATTCAGAAGGCAGAATTTGTGCTAACTCTCCAACCATGCCTGCATGCTGCTGCTTCTTCAAAACGATTGTCAAGCTCAGTAATTAAATGGTCCAGCATTGGAATAGTTGATGTTTGTCAGTAATACTGGCTAGCATTAACTGCAGGGGTATTTGACCGATGGAGTTGGTTTCACATTGCTGTGGTTCCTGCTGCTCAGTAACTTGATTAACGCAACGCCATTGTGTGCACCGGAAACCTCACCGTGACCAACAGCTGATCCAAATACACACGTGTATCGAGCGTTTAATATTATATGCTTAGCAGACAGAAATTTAGATCTACCTGTTTTCTGAGAAAAAGGATCTGAGATCGATTGAATTGACGTGCTTACATCCTGTAGAACAGCTCGGCCCTTCATTTCGCGGTAAGATAAAACCACGCATGTAATTAATTTTCATTACTTGGGGCCAAGGGGGGGGGGGGGGGGGGGGGGGGGGGGGGGTCTTTAGACTCCAAAGGAACCCCCCCCCCGAATCCGCCCCTGGAATTTATATGCATTCTCGTGACGTAAAGAAACTACATGTAATCCTGTCATCCATCGGTCTGGTCCCCAGACCGCGCTATACGTAACGATGACGAAATTCCAATTACGCTGACGTCACAAATTAATTAATTATTCGACAAAATATCATGGGTTATAGAAGAAATAGGGGCC
>OY811973.1:12517524-12531839 GCA_963681505.1 Eunapius fragilis | reverse complement strand
CATTGATATAACAGCATGATCGATACTTATAAAACTGAATAACACTATAGATTTTGCTCTGAAAGATGAGTTTTTGGTGTATTAATAGATTAGTGCACTGAAAGCTTTCGCGCTTCGCGCGGGAGGGGGCACATCCCCCTCCCGCACCTTCCCCCTGGTTTGGTTTTGCCCCCCCCCCCCCCCCCCCCCCCCTGGAAAACTCTGAGCGGACGCCTATGCTACAGCAAGTACAAAATGATCACTGAATGCCTATAACTATATTCCGAAATGAAGTATACATTCGCCAGTTACGGCCGGATGCAGCGACCACGAGTTGACCTGCTAAAATTCAAGTTCGATTTGATTACTGTTGGGTCTTCGACAATCACAACCACCTGGCACTGTATGTTCCACGTAAGTCACGTTGCTACTTCCATGGTCTTAAACAAGCCTACTTCTTGAAACCTGTTTTTGTGACGCCTTCACAGATCTAGGAGGGCATATGCAGCAGTCTGAAAAATGAGGCTTGCAGATAAATGTATCGTACGATTATATTTTGTGGTCTGAGCACACAGACTTGAACTGCTAGTAGCTCTTCTCCTTTCTCAACTATTGTCCAGTGTAGCCTGCGCCCTTGAACCAGAGTTAGCGCCTTGGTGAACCGCTGTGTTTAGTGACTCAAGGATTTGCACGATTTTAGATAAAGGAATATGAAAGGAAATGAGCTAGACCATTTCGTGTCAATGAAATACGATCCTTTTTTCCTATCAAATGCTGGCACCACTGTTGTGGTGAAATGAATTCGGCCGATCTTCCTTCAAGAGGAGCAGATCTATCTGATCATTAGCTGACTGAGTCCACCTGCTGATTCACAATATCCAATCTCGTTTGCGAACCAGAGCAATTAGACTGTGACTCCGCACCGGAAGTGGTCCCTGGTGAGTGTTTGCTAGAACTGAAGACTGAGAGTCGTCCTCGAGGCGTCCACAACTTACTGACCCATGCATCCTGTCATCTTGATGTTGTCATAAGGTGTGAAGACTTCAACACACTCAAGCGTCTACTCCAGGTGACAGCTGTCGTATCAAGGTTTATAGCACTTCTAAGGTCAAGGGTCAAGGGTGAAGAGGTGATGGCCACAATCAGTACAGCAGATATAACAAACTCAGAGCTAAATGGATCAAGTTGTCACAAGCATTGAGAAGTTCAATGTACAGCAACCCGATCTTTTTTGTTATGAGGACTGCTTGTGGAGATGTCAAGGCAGTGGCGGTCTTGGCAGTAATTATCTGGGGGGGGGTGGGGGGGGGGGGGGGGGGCACAACACTTATATGCCCCCCCCCCCCCCCCAACCAGCCATAAATTAATGAGATTGCGATGGTAGGTATTTTGGCGCCCCCCTTTTGGGGGTCCGCTGGGGGGGGGGGGGGCATTTGCCCCCTCCCCCCCCCCCCCCCCCCCCCTTGCACCCCTGGCCAGACCGCCACTGGTACAAGGGAAGGTTGCATCATGCAGACCTACCCGAATCAGCAAGCATCCTATTTTTCTGGATAAGACTCACTACCTTACCACATTGATTGTGAGAGAGACTGTCATGCCAGAGGGATGCATGCGAGGAGTTAAGGCAACCCTCACTGAACTGTGATCAAGGTTTTGGGTCATGAAGGAAATACAGTTTGTGCGGAGGCTGATGCATGAGCAAACAGTTTAACTCAAAGTGTAGGGTCACCTCCTCCTCCTCCTCCTCCTCCTTTACCAGACTTCAGAACACAAGTGCCACCACCGTTTAGCTTTTCTGGTGTTGACTACATGGAGCCTCCTTATTTAAAGAATGGTGACAAGGTGTAGATCAGCCTTTTCATTTGTTGTGCTGTTTGAGCCTGTGCAATATCTACACAATCGCAATTGATTTGCCTCAGAACAACCATGCACTCGCACTTCTCAATTGAAAGGTAGTAATCACGTGTTTTCACACATTACAATTAATTACATAAAAGACAAATATCAGACACTCTCCCCTTTGACTAGCCAGCTAGTAAACAAAGAAGTCCACAATGTTCAATCGTTCAGTAGCTCCTGTAGCCTAAATCTGGCAGCCTGTGCTGCTGCTCTTCTGGGATGACGAGAGTGAGCATACTTCACCATAGGCATTGACCAAGTGTGGTTCCAGAGTGGTGACTGGTTCTTGAGTAGCAACTGGTGCTTGGTGCATCACGGCATCAACCTCAAGTGAATATATGTGTTGAACTGGTCGCCTCAACAGGATTGAACGCCTATTACCGGATTGCACACGTAGGAACGCTCCCCTTACAACTCCATCCGAACCATGTAGCAACTTCTCAACTCGACCCATGTTGCAAGCTGTTCCAGGACCATCTGTTGCTGGTCCAGAACCATCTGTTGCAGGTCACTCATGTGTTTCAGGACCATCTGTTGCAGGCTTCTCATGTATTCAATTCCTGGCCCATCTGTTGTAGGTTCCAAAAACTGATGCTGACACATCATCTCGATGGCAATAAAAGATGTGTTTTAATTAGATGTGCAATACCACTTAGTCAGTGTTGATGATGGGGCATCATATATGACTGGTCCCTATAGTGGAGTAGCAGCACGTATTACTCAAGAAGAACGTGCAGCTCTTCCAGTGCACTGCCTGGCACACTGCATTAACCTCTGCCTTCAGGACATAAGTCGGCAAAGCAAACCAGTACGAGATGCTCTTGACTTGGTATCTGAACTTGTGGGACTAATAAAGCTCTCACCAAAAAGAGATCACTTATTTACTGCTTTGCAAAGACAGAATATCAATTCATCACATAGTCCCATGCAGTCTAAAGCCACTGTGCCCAACACGATGGACTTGTCGAACAGCATCTATCAGTGCAGTGATTGAAAATTATGAAATCTTGCTAGAAGCACTCAATGAACATTCAAAGATGAATATGGTAGAAAAGCTGTTGAATTTCATGCATTAATGGGAAAATTTTCAACATTCTTTGGCTTTAAACTTGCACATTTAGTGTTCAGTGCCTCAGAGCAGTTATTCATAACACTTCAAATAACAGCACAAGATGCAAATATTGCAGTCAACTTAGCTAAAGCCTTTTATGTCCGACAGAGAGATTTAGCAGCATTTCAAAGCTTTTATAACAAATGCTGATGGTAAAACAGAATTAACCACCAAATATCCCACGATGGATCATTGCAGTACAGGTTTTCAAACCCAGAAGAGTACAATATTTTCAAGTAATGGAGAGCTTACCAGGTGAATTGACAAGGCGATTTGACCAGAAAGGCTTTTGCCTTACATCAAAGATTGAAGCAGTTATTTTGAACTCCTGCATTGGCCAAGCGTGTCATTTACCTGATGAAGTCTCAACTCTGTATTCCAAAGATCTCAACCTTGAGCGACTGCAGGTACAACTATCCATGCTTCCAGATGTTGTGAGGTCTAATGCATTATACAGCCACTCACTAAAGAGTGTGCCCTCAATTCGTACAATATGTGATATATTCAATGTCGAATCTCTTGTGATCAAGAATATGTTTAGAGAAGATCATTCATTGCTCCAGTTGTTTATGACCATTCCTGTAACTTCGGCAACTGCTGAGAGAACATTTTTAGCCCTACAGCACATGAAAACATATTTAAGATCTACCATGACACAAGAGAGGCTAAACAATGTTATGCTTTTGCATATTTTTAAAGAATGTAGCTAATAATTTTTACAAAGTCGGCCCCCCCCAATCTTAAATACGTTCCTACGCCTCTGCTCATAAAGGGCTGTTTGGTCTTCAAGGACTAGGTACTGCTGATAATACATAATACATGCTTTGGCGGGGTTTCCATAAAGGGTTGAGAAAGAGTCCACTACCGCCTTACTTGCAGGAACAGAGCTAGTGGTTGAGTTGCTCTAAGGCCCATTCTACTCTGTCTACCCTCTGCTGAACTGACATAAGGAAACAAGGTAAACAGTCACCCTAAGGAGCGCAGTCCAAACCCCCGCTGATACTCAATTATGCATGCCTGTGACCAGGCATCATCAGTTAGTTGAATGGCCCCGCACTCTTCTAAACAACTGCAAACATCATTGTCAAACCTTGTCATGGGTATGTGATCACAAGGTCTGAAGGAGTGCTAAGGGCTAAGTGAACTAACCTGCTGTATGCACCACACGTGTGCAATAGACCTTATTCGAGGAACGATGAACTCATTGTAATGTGTTCAATTGGACTAACGGTATTCCTCCAATACTTCAATGGGCCATTCCTTCAATACACAAGTACTGGATGAATACCGTTAATCCTATTCCAATTAAAAGTAATTAAATGCAATTCATCGTTCATCGAATAAGGTCTATAAGGTTACAGCAGCCTGAAGATCATGCATGCAAGTTGGGGAGTAGTCACAGCTAGTAGTCCAACCGTTTCTCCTCAACAAATGCATAGCAGAACTGCATATGTTCTATGAGTGTTCGTTTTACCAAGCAGGATTTATGCCTTCATTACTAGAGAAAAAAAAATTAAAGGGTTGCACACTATACGATAATAGCAAGCTAGCATACACAGCCTGGGCGTAATGTCATGTGCGGTCCCAGACATCCTTGATTTTTATATGATAAACCATTTTATAGCTTGTTAGGGTACTAACACGAAAAAGCTTTTTCCTTGTTTGTTATAGGCCTTAGTCTATATCGATGCAGGATGAGCTTTGCATGGTACAGGTGATTACGCTTAGATTACTATAGGAACTCTAAGTAATACACAAGTAAAGAAAAACATTCTCTGACAAGAAAGTTGGTGGGATATAGGAATTGGAGGCAAAGGTGGGTGTAAAAAGGAGGGGAACAAGGTTTTGAGAAAAGGAAAATGAGGCAAAAATCCTATATTTAACACTTCTTTTCTTTTGGTTCTGTTACATTTACATGTGCTAAATGTAGGATTTTGTCTCATTTTCCTTTTCTCAAAACCTTGTTCCCCTCCTTTTTACACGACCTTTGCCTCCAATTCCTATATCGTAACCAACTTTCTCGTTAGAAAATGTTTTT
Organism: Eunapius fragilis; assembly: GCA_963681505.1. Taxonomy (NCBI): domain Eukaryota; kingdom Metazoa; phylum Porifera; class Demospongiae; order Spongillida; family Spongillidae; genus Eunapius; species Eunapius fragilis. Next base: position 12,526,812 of record OY811973.1, on the reverse strand, counting down.
CTTTACTTGTTTCCTCTATTTTTTTATTATCATATTAATACTGGCAAGTGCCCCCCCTTCAATTACCGGATGCCCGCTTTTGTTTGGGATCACTGTACGGAACACTGCATGAAAGTTTGGATTTATAATACATTTACTACTGTTCACATGTGGTGCTCATGTGTATGTAAATATTGTATATGTGACATTTCCGCTATATTAAATGAAAGCTTTCTATTTACTATGGTGTTGATTTCACATATACAATATTTACTAACACATTTGCACCACATTTGATCAGTAGTAAATATATTGTAAATCCAAACTTTCATGCAGTGGAACGCGGGAGAACTCTAACTCATCGTCTCGACTTTGGAGGTATTCTTCTCATTGTTTAGCTCTCCTCTTTTTTGACGTGAAGGCATTAGAAAACATCGCTAGCCAAAAGTGAACAAAACTTGCAAATAAATCCCACCCTGCACAATTCTAAATATACGTAAATGTCGCCATGGGAACGGTTAAACATAGCATTCCATATTGCATATCTGATACCTGAAGATGTCCTTCCAGGAGATTCTAAAGCGATTGGTATATTTGCGCTCTTTAAAACCATTCCTATCATACTCACCCGAGAAGAAGACGACGACGGAGAAGAATTGGCTTGGGGACGAGAACAAACAAGAGCTTTTTTGTTCTCTTAAAGCAAACAGTTTGGAGACTGAAACAAAACATTAAAATGACCATCTTTGCCTTCTGGCTCGATAGCAACAGAGAGCTAAACTATCCGTTTCTTGGTACGCGAGTTATATGCGGGTCACGTTTTTTTTTAATGATTTCACAACCCGGGTCAATTTCTATATAGGAACTACTAGGCCTATCGTAGTTTCTAATAACGATTTTATCAAGACGATATACATTCATGTTCAGGAGAACTCTAGTGTACCATGCATGGCTTTAATTGTGAATGAATTGTTACATTGAAAAATGCTGCTATTTAGAATTCCGGAGAATATTTGAATGAACGATGTTAAAATATTGAAAATAGCAAACTGCTTCCTAAAATAACTGAAAAATGGGTTGATGTAACTGTTAATTTAATTTAAAACCGAATCAGGCGTAAGCCGGGGGTGGGTACAAAGGTGGCACCATGCAGTGATGTACACCTCAAGTCATTAAACTTATATCGGAACCACTTTTCATTACATGCCGCATTTGCCCAGCCGTTCTGGTGTATAATCCATGTTGTGTAGAATGCCTTTTCTGAAATTGCAATCGAAGCTATATATAGGATACAAAAATTAATATCACTTTGGCAACATATGTAAGGGAAATCCCCCTACCCTACTGCATGATAAGACGGTTTATGTGCCGGTTCTTTGTCGTCGCCACAACTCGATTATAAATTACTCGATTAATATATGTTTTTAAAATATCACGATACCATATCACGGCAGCGCTGGTATTTACATAACGCTCCAGACCTACATGTAATCTTGGTATAGGCCGACTATATAGCCCCCGGAAAGTTGTGCTCACATGCGTTATTATGTACTGATATTAGTGCACAAATGCATGAATGTATCTCCTTCCCTAATAACAGCCCAGAGCTTAAAATCCACAGCATCCACTCGCAATGCTTATGTCCCCACCTCTGCTGTCTTCTCGGGTGCTGTCACCAAACGTACTGTCACTACTTCTACTCGCTCCACCTCTGCTGTCTTCTCGGGTGCTGTCACCAAACTTACTGTCACTACTTCTACTCGCTCCACCTCTGCTGTCTTCTCGGGTGCTGTCACCAAACTTACTGTCACTACTTCTACTCGCTCCACCTCTGCTGTCTTCATGGGTGCTGTCTCCACCTCTACTGTCACTACTTCTACTCGCTCCACCTCTGCTGTCTCCACAAGTGCCTCTGCTCTCTACACCTCTGCTGTTTTCAAAGGTGCAATCTCCACCCCTGCAATCTCCACCCATGCTATCTCCACCTCTGCTATCTCCACCTCCTTAGTACCCACCTCCTTGGCACCTTCAGACCTGACCACTATGGCTGTCTTAGCTCCAGTGTCCTGCTCTACAGGTACAAATTAAAGTAAACATTCAAATGGTCTCAGTCCCAGACCCATCCTGCTATGAGCTGGGTCTGGGGCCGAGACTTACTATTCAACATCATGCATGGGATTGGCTTCTAATTACATGAAAATAACATTTGCATATGTGATGTGCATAGTTTAACACAAATGCAAGCAGTGTAATGAGCATGAAAGAAAATGTCAATTGATCATGTCATTATTTTAATGGTTTGTGCAATTATAGTCTCCATGGTTACAATCCCTTCAGATTCATTTATGCCATTAGCTACAGCAGTTGGTGTATCAGTCTCTGTCACCTTTGTGGTGTCCTTCTCTCTTGGAGTGTTGGTGGCTTCTGTCCTCGGCTACATTTCAAGAAGGTCCACAGGGACATCACACAAACCAAGTTCACATGATGATCCTGCCACTGTGCATGATGAGGTGGGCACTAATATGACAATAAAAGGAGCTGTCATGGAGATCGATACAAACACTGCATATGGATCAGCATCAGAACTATATATATAACGCTATACATGTATATGACATTGACTGTGCACTGTAAGGCACATGAACTTTTCTTGTATAATAAAAGTCACTGGGTCATGCATGATCATGCCTTGGATGAAAGGATCTTGCCTTGGATGAGAGAGTGTAAGGCTTCTCCCACCCTCATGGGGAATTACCCCATCTAGGGAATACAATAGTGAGGAATTGGCTCCATGAGGTACTACTGAAAAAGAGTATACAGATTTCTTATCCAGTGTGGAATGGAGTAAAGTGCTCTAAAGGATGCAGCTGTTGCAATGAATGATAATCTTCATTGATGATGTCAACTGTAGGGCTGAAATGATGCGTCTGTACTGTTATTCAAAATAGTTACTGAACTATAATTCTTCGTGAATTCGTAGAAGTGAAATCACTGAAATCCATCTTCTGTCAAAAATACGCCTATAAGGCTATATTTGACCTTACATTATATCAGAATGAAAAATAGCATTATAGGCATGGAAAACTGTTTTTTTTATTTTTTAAATCAACTAGAAGCCATCTAAATGCCCAGTAGAGATTGTGTGCTTCTTTCTGCTCTGCAATAAACAGGGAAGGTGGTGTGACAGGAAGGGGAGCGGTTAACAGAGGACTCGGTCGGAATGTATGGCTGGTTGCTATGGGTATGCTCACGTGATTAGCTGCAAAAATAAAGCCCTACCGTAATTTATTAGAAGGCGTCAGCGAATGGCGATCAAACTGTGGGTAAGTTCCTCCTTGACTCTCATCGGCGAGTAGTGTATACGAAGGTGGTATTCGTGGCGGTAATATTATATTACTCATGTGACCGAGACCTGTCTCCATACCCACCTGCTCAGGTCGCCTTCGTTGCTATCGCATTCTGCGGACAGTGGGCCCCCGCCTCCTACGGTACGCCAAGAGATTTTTTTTGTTTTTTTTTTTTGGTCTGTGCGTCTCGACGTATACCTTGTACGTAGGTTACGTTGACGTTTGTACCACCACCCGGAGGGATGGAAGAGTGTTTTTGGTCGCTCTTAGTATTAGGAGGGTGGCTGGTCTGTATTCTATGTCCTGATGTCCCCCTGTTGTGTAACGAACCAAACGGTCCCTCAACCGCAATGCACGCGCGAAGCTTTTGAGCATATAATTTACGCCTGGATGCATGAACAGAGTGAGTGATAAGGAGGGTGGGTAATTCGCAGGGCGAGTGCTCCGTATACTACTGACTGTATCTCACTCTCTGTTTACAGGCCAAACCCTCACTGCCTTCTCTGTGATAGCACCTCCCTCCACCACCGATATAGTCCTTACCACTAGCAATGTTACCGCCTCTGGGGGTCTTCTACCTGTCCCCACCTCTGCTGCCTCCACTCCTGACCCAACCGCTGTTTACAACTCCACCCCCACCCCTGCTGTCTCCACCCCTGCTATCTCCACCCCTACTGTCTCCATCCCTGCTATCTCCACCCCTGTCTCCATCTCTACTGTCTCCACTACTGTCTACACCTTAGTTGTCTCCACTCCTGCTATCTCCACCTCTGCTATCTCCACCCCTGCTGTCTCCACCCCTGCTATCTCCACCCCTGCTATCTCCACCCCTGCTGTCTCCACCTCTGCTATCTCCACCTCTGCTATCTCCACCTCTGCTGTCTCCACCCCTGCTGTCTCCACCTCTGCTATCTCCACCTCTGCTGTCTCCACCTCTGCTGTCTCCACCTCTGCTATCTCCACCCCTGCTAGCTTCACCTCTGCTATCTCCACCCCTACTGTCTCCACCTCTGCTATCTCCACCTCTGCTATCTCCACCCCTGCTATCTCCACCCCTGCTATCTCCATCTCTGCCTCTGCCCCACCTACATCCTTTGTTGCTACTTCCTCTGTAGTGGCCTCTACCTCCTCCCCTTCCACAGAACCACCAAATAATGCGGCCATCATTGGGGGTGTGGTTGGAGGCAGTTTGGCCTTCATCCTGTGCCTACTTGTGTTGGTTATTGTCTTTGCAGTTCTAGGGTAAGTGTGTGGTCTGGGGATGAAGGTTTAGTGGTCTGGGGATGAGGATATACTCTCTGTCATCAGTCGTAGTCGCTCTGGGAAGATCATACTGGAGAATGAGTCACGTGCATCGCCATCATCACCTGCTATTGAGCTGACCCAGCTCCAGCCCGTGAACGGTAAATGTGTGTGTGTGTGTGTGTGTGTGTGTGTGTGTGTGCATGTGTGTGCATGTGTGTGTGTGCATGTGTGTGTCATTCATTTGTATACATGGTATTAGTATGTGGTAGTAATTAAAACATACACTTAAGTGCCACTCTAAGACATATACATGTGTATGTTGATTTTTCTAATACATTTTAATGCTGAGTGCAGGTACAAAGGTCATAAACTTACACTCAATTAGAGATAAATTTACATGGTAGAGAAAATAACCCCCTCTTCCCTCCCTCCAACCTAACCTCCCATGATATGGTGGAATAGATTAAGTGTATTAGGGGGTGTATGTTGTGTATTAGGGGGTCTATGTTTGTACTATGAAGTGTATTTGTGTATGTAGTACATGTGTACTGGACAACCACACTGTTACATGTGTACTGGACAACCACACTGTTACATGTGTACTGGACAACCACACTGTTACATGTGTACTGGACAACCACACTGTTACATGTGTACTGGACAACCACACTGTTACATGTAATATGCTGCATGTTAACACACCACCTTGGCCCCTCCCCTGCCCCTCCCATGCAGCCCGTCTCCAGCCCATTCCAATCGCTGACTTCCCCGCCCATGTGAAGAGCCTACACGAGGGAGCTAACAGAGGCTTCGAGGAGGAGTTTACGGTATGCACTTGGGGGGGAAGGGGGGGGTTGCCTCTGTACTGTAGTTATGTGAACACATGTGTGCCCTCGTCAGTCCACATGCATGGTATGCTCCTTGTATGCTACTTTAGAATGCTTTAGGCAAGTATGCCCTTCTGCAATGATGTCACTTTAAAAGGGTGCACTCTAATAAATGCCCCCCATCATGTCCTCCTTTGCTATCAGTCGATCAGTACAGCGCCCCTAGGCCCGTACGAGATATCATGCCTTCCCTACAACGTTCCAAGGAACAGATTTGAAAACATCTACCCTTGTAAGTTACGTACGTGTGTATACAACCAGTGTGTGTTGTCTCCACAACACATGCCCCTTTTGAACACATGTGTTGTAGCAGCACATTCCTGTGTCGCCTCTTGTGTGTTTGTTATCAAGATATGAGGTATGACTACTGTCAGGTTTTATGTTGAATACATGCCGTGTATCCACAGAGATGGTATGTCATATGCGTGTGCGTTCCTCTGTGTGTGTGTGTGTGCATGTGTGTGTGTGTGTAGCTACAGTGTACTGTTTGCTGCAGTATTCGTGTGTAGCTAGGTACCATTAATAACTGCTGTTAATAACTGTACCGCTGTGCAACAGATGACAGCTCTAGGGTGATGCTGTCAGCCATCCCAGGGGTGGAGGGCTCTGACTACATCAACGCTTCTTATGTTGACGTAAGTCCATCTTCCTACTCCACCATCCTTTAGCACACACACACACACACACACACACACACACACACACACACACACACACACACACACACGCAATGAGCTAGACATGATAAACAAAATGGTAGTTCAGGTTTTTTGGGGGTTTCAACTCGACCAGATGGGTCAACGTGTCGTCCCGAATCCAAACCCGGACTCTAATTGCACCCTTCACTCTCTGCACTGATCTAAAATTAACCCCAAAACAAACACTGCTGTACATTTCCTTGGTGTGGACTGGGAAGGTCAATATCTTTTATCTTTAGGGGGAGGTTGGGGGTACATGTACATGTAAGGATTTGAATGGAGGTGAGATAACTGGATGAATGGGGCATGATGCTACCCCCAGATGGGTGCATTCTCCATACACCACAATAAACCTTACGCACCTTATGTGTGTTGTACACATGTTGTGTGTTGTGTACACACATGTATGGATTGAGGAATGTTTGTGTAGTTTGGGATAGGCCTTTGATAGTATTGCACATGCAATTTGGCCACTTTCAGTTTTCTGTGTTCATTGTGCTGACTTCCTCACATTCAGGGCTGTGGCAAACAGAACTGTTATGTTGCCACACAAGGTGGGTGTGGCTAATGTGACCTGAATGACCCTGGTGTGCATACCTAGTAATTAAAGTACACATGTACACACATGCGCACACACACACACACGCACGCACACACACACACACACACACACACACACACACACACACACACACGCACACACACACACGCGCACACACACACACACACACACACACACACACGCACACAGGCCCCCTGCCAAACACGATAGCGGACTTCTGGAGGATGGTGTGGGAACAAAGGTACCCCACCATTGTGATGCTCACAGAACTAATGGAGGGAGGAAAGGTGAGAGCCAATGTATCCCTGGTTACTGTGTGTTTACATAATGTACTGTGTCACATGACCATGGCCGCACCCTCACATATGCACTACACGTATGTATGTATGCTATCACATGGCCATCACATATAAACAATGCACACCCTCACATATACGCAATGTGCACTATCACATGGCCACACCCTCACATATACACCATCACATATACACTATCACATGGCCACACCCTCACATATACACCATCACATATACACTATCACATGGCCGCACCCTTTATCACGCCCACACACCAGCTGAAGTGTGAGAGGTACTGGCCCCAGAACGTCAATGAATGTTGGGACGTTGGACATAACCTGAGGGTCACCTTGCTGGAACAGAAACCATTTGTTGAATACAGACTGAAAGTGTTAACAGTGACCAACGTATGTTACCTCATGACTCATGTGACCAAACATACATGTATGACATGACATTGTGGGTCATTGTTTGTGTCTACTACTACATGTACCCTACCCTTGACTCCTCCTTACCTTGTTGTAGACTCATACCTCTAATCTAAACTCCTACTCTTGTTCCCCTCTTAACTCCTCCCTTAGCCTCCCCTTGTTCCCCTCTAAACCTCCCCTTAACCTCCCCTTTTTCCCTCTTAACTCCTCCCTTAGCCTCCCCTTGTTCCCCTCTAAACCTCCCCTTGTTCCCCTCTTAACTCCTTCTTAGCCTCCCCTTGTTCCCCTCTTAACTCCTCCCCTTAACCTCCCCTTGTTCCCCTCTAAACCTCCCCTTAACCTCCCCTTGTTCCCCTCTTAACTCCTCCCTTAGCCTCCCCTTGTTCCCCTCTAAACTCCTCCCTTTAGCCTCCCCTTGTTCCCCTCTTAACTCCCCTTGCTCCCCTCCCCCCTGTAGACCGCCTCTCCCTCCTCCACACCCCTCCGTATCAACCACTACCACTTCACAGTGTGGCCAGACCATGGTGTGCCTGCTGACAAGACCTGCATGATCCAGTTCATCAAGAGGGTGAGGAACGTCCACCCGTACTCTGACCCCGCCCCCCTGGTGGTCCACTGCAGCGCGGGGGTGGGGCGCACAGGTACCTTCATCCTATTGGACAGCATGTTGGAGAGGATGAAGACTGAGACCACACTGAACGTGTACCAGATGGTGTGCTCTATTAGGAAGAAGAGACCGCTCCTTGTGCAGGCTGATGTAAGGAAGAGAGAGGGGTGGAGGGAGGGAGGGGTGGAAGAAGAGAGGGAAGAGCTGTGTGGGGTGGTTTGGTAGAATATGGGTATGTATGGTTACAGGCGTTATGTGGGGGTGTGGCCATGTTCTATGCTCCCGCATGTTTGGTATGTCACTGGGTGCAGCCCTCAGCACACCTCTGTACCTCTGTGTACAGCATTGTCACTGCACCGCAGAGCAGAGTGTAGTTAGGGTTAAAACCTTCAAAGGCTCTGGTGGCATGGGGTTAGCATATGCTCACGTGCTCTTCTCAATATACATTTACGCATGTATGTAGAACACACACACACACACACACACACACACACACAACGCACATCCTCACATGTATGTATTCACATAAATTGCACGTGTTCTCTCTTATTGACTCTTCCCCCTCACCCTCCCTCCCTCCTTCCTCCCTCTCATTCCTACCTCCCTTCTCTCTCTCTCCTTCCTCCCTCCCCTTCTCAGGTCCAGTACATGTTCATCCATGATGCCCTTGATGAATATATCACATGTGGAGATACCTCCATCCCTGTGAACAAGATGGCCGACACCATCAGCCAGCTTAAAGAACCAAAGGCAGGCAGCACTGCTGGCTTTAAGAATCTCTTCAAGGTGAGAACTGTTATGGGTCTCTTCCCACTACACACATCATCACTTCCTTCCCCTGACCACATGCTACTTATTGTGGTTTCTCCTTCCCTATCACCACCCCTCCTTCCCTATCACCACCCCTCCTTCCTTATCACCACCCCTCCTTCCCTGTCACCACCCCTCCTTCCCTATCATCACCCCTCCTTCCCTATCACCACCCCTCCCTCCCTATCACCACCCCTCCCACCCTATCACCACCCCTCCTTCCCTATCACCACCCCTCCTTCCCTATCACCACCTCTCCTTACTATCACCACCCCTCCTTCCTATCACCACCCCTCCCTCCCTATCACCACCCCTCCTTACTATCACCACCCCTCCTTCCTATCACCACCCCTCCCTCCTTATCACCACCCCTCCCACCCTATCACCACCCCTCCTTCCCTATCACCACCCCTCCCACCCTATCAC
>OY811973.1:12440024-12512524 GCA_963681505.1 Eunapius fragilis | reverse complement strand
CCATTTTTGATTGGTACCGTAAGGATTTCTACACCAACAGGTCACCCAGCTTGCTAAAGGCCAGTTATAACATCTTCCTCAACAGAGACAATTCTAATGCTCAGCATGTAATAGTTAATAATGGTGCAAGACGAGACTGCAATATTATGTTTTAATAACCAGTAATAGCCAGTACACTAGTATTAGCTGAACATTGCATGTATCTCTTCTCGCTCAGGACCACTACATGTTCTGCCATGAAGTCCTCGACAGTTATGTGCAGTCATTCGGAAACTATTCAAATTTCCAATGATGTTCCAACACACCTTTTAGAGCAATTTCGTCACTCTGTGTAATTGTTTTATGATTTGTCCAGCTTTTGTGTAGTGTGCTATATTGTGAATCTGATTTAGCAAAAGAATTTTTTTTAACCCTGAGTAGTGTCAACCTTACAGCATTATAACATGTTATTATGTGACAACGCTGTTGCAGTACAGAAGTTGCTATCATGATTATTTAAATATTTCTATACATGTATATGCATAAACACAATTCATAAAAACACGTAGACATGGATGACAAAGGTGACTGATCTGTGTTAATGTTGAGATGCCAACAACATTATGATGAAAGAAAAACTTTTGAACCAACTATACAGAGACCATTCCATGCATTAAGGGAGTGTTATTTGTCGTTCTGCCCAGCCCTTTTTCACACCAACACGGCTGAAAAAAAAAAACAGGATCTACTTAAAAGAGATCATTCTGGAGCCGGGAACCACATGCACCTTACATGTGTTTGTGTGGCACTGTCTCTTGTGTGTTGACACCCACCAATCACAGCCAACAAGGTGACCAGCTGAAGTTGAGCACATGTGATAATGTCATAACTATAGCCAATGATACTCACACAACATTTCACTGGTGGAGAACTGTCACAGAAGCTCTACACACTTGAAACATCAGTTCTGTCATTCCAACCCACTACAGTAGTCAGGGATGTGAATTACCACACTTGCAGATAGAATATCAGATCACGCTGAACAGGCAAAATCATGTGTTACCAACAGATTGGCAGAGGCAACATGCAATGGTTACCAGGCAGCCAGCATGTGTCAGTAGTTATTAAACATTTTGTGCCATATATGGTACGGTTCTTATAATTGTGTTGTTTGGGAGTATGTGATACAAGGCCGGGCCGTGCATGGCATGACAATAACTCGACGCTATAGCCAGTGGTGCACATCCAACCCACACTTACGTCAAGTGCTTATATGCATCGCCAATCGCGCTGTATAAATATCGAATACATGTGGGAGTACTGCATGATTTGTTTTTATCCATTCGTCCGTAGCGCGAAGCTGCGCTAAGGCGCAAAACGGTCATTATGTTACAGTAGCGCATGCGCACTGCAGCAGGGGTTCACTGATATACATGTACGCTGCAACGCTCTACTAGTGTAAGCTTTTATGAGATGCATCGCTTAGTCACTGTCTTGGTGGTGACAGGTCTTCTTCCCTCAGGACTTGGTAAGCCAAATGGAATGGTGTGTTTGCATGCGAGTGGCACGAAACGTGTCCCGGCCATCAGTGCATGGAACGCCTCAATGGCGCGATGTATGCATAATCGTCCTCACTATTTATATATACAGTATGGGGAGTACCGTCCCTTCAGATCGTGGGAAATGGAGGCAGTGCGGTCTGCCCCGGTGACCAGGTGGTGTTGTTGTGTACGGCGGCATCGGACGCAAGCAGCATCAGGTGGAATGCGGGGACGACGAATGAAAAGACGTACTTCCCCGGGGACCCGGTCAACGTGAGCGTCACAATCTCGCAGTACGAGTACACGCTCCTCAGCACGGGACCCATGGTCATTAAGATGAGGATACCAAGCTTTCAGAGCAACGCTTCCGTACAGTGCAGCGAGTATAATATATCTAGCGCGATGTCTTCAGTCACTGCCGCACTCACGTTGGCAGGTACCGCATTTCATCTCAGCTATTTAGCATGTTGTTTAAAGGGATCGTTTTTTTTTTTTTTTTTCTCGTTTTTTTTTCTAAGCTCCGCCTACAATGCCGGTTGCCACGCCCACCAGCTGCGGGCTAAACTCTGTGACGCTGCAGTGGAGTAGGGCGTTATCAGGGTACAACCTCACCAACTACACGCTCACTTCCAACCCTCCCACCTCCAACTGCAACGGATCCTGTGCGGTCGGCCCCACCACACGACAGTACACATTCTCAGGGCTCCTACCCGGAGTGCCTTACACGCTGGGTGTGCGCGGGGCCAACTGCGGGGGGACCCTACAGGGGGCTCTGAGTACCGTCAACGTCACCATTCCAAGTGGGTGGAACCCTGTTAATGTGATATCATTACGATACGTCCACTCATCCCCAGGCCCACAATCTCCGACCGTGTGTCCGGTATTCGATGCAGCCACCACGCAGCTAATACAGCTATCGAGTACCTGGTACCCTCTGGTATGTTGTTGTGTATTCAACCCTCACATGTGTCCTGCGACATCAAAAGCTGCTTACATTTTAACGTTAATTTAGGCATGAAGACTTATTCAGTGTTTAATTGCCTTTTAATACGTGTAGCTGTTCCTTGTCTTACCGTCCTCACTCCCACCTCCTTACCACTATTATCTCATAACTCTTTCCCCCTCTCTTCTCCCTCTTCTCTCCACTCTCACTCCCCTGCCTCCTCACTCCCCTCCCCCATCCTCCTCCTCACTGGTTCAGCGTATCAATGGCTCCCAGCTGTGTGGATCTGTGGATGTGTACAATATCTCATATGCTGGATCAGATAGTACTGATGTCTACTCTATCCCTGCTGCCAACTGCAGTTCTAATTGTCGCCACCTTTTCCCTGTTGGAACCAGAAATTCACCTCAGTACAACGTCTCTGTAGCTGGCTTTGGTGTGCTGGGCACCATTAAGACCATTGGTGAGGCGTTATGGTTGCCATGGGCAACTAGTGGTTGACTGTGCACTGTATTTTCAGTTTCTACAAATAACATCTTGAAAGTGGATGTAGTGAACTGGCCACAACCAGGGACCATCAACTGTACCTTCCTCCCTGGTCTGGTGGGCACATCAGGATGTGTGGTCTCCTTTGGTACCTCTCCAGACTACCTCCCCTACACCAGCACCTCCTCCCAGAGTGGGGGGAGTGGTCAGAGTGTCCCCGTCCAGCTGACCATCAATGGTGTCCCCCTGGACCCCAACACCGTAGTCTACTTCAGAGCATCACTGCGGGGCTCCGCCCAGTGTGCTGATGTCATTGGACAAACTGGTTAGTGCGTTTACAAGTGTGGGCATGCAACAGCGTGTGGGGGGCATGCATAAGTGTGTGGGGGGCATGCATGAGTGTGGGGGGCATGCATGAGTGTGTGGGGGGCATGCATGAGTGTGTGGGGGGCATGCATGAGTGTGTGCTTGTATTTCAATATGTATGGTCACATGTGCAGATGTGTATGTGCTGTGTGTGTGTACATGTGTGTATGTGTTGTGTGTACATGTGTGTATGTGTTGTGTGTGTACATGTGTGTATGTGCTGTGTGTGTACATGTGTGTATGTGCTATGTGTGTACATGTGTGTATGTGCTGTGTGTGTACATGTGTGTATGTGCTGTGTGTGTACATGTGTGTATGTGCCGTGTGTGTACATGTGTGTATGTGCTGTGTGTGTACATGTGTGTATGTGCCGTGTGTGTACATGTGTGTATGTGCTGTGTGTGTACATGTGTGTATGTGCTGTGTGTACATGTGTGTATGTGCTGTGTGTGTACATGTGTGTATGTGCTGTGTGTGTACATGTGTGTATGTGCTGTGTGTGTACATGTGTGTATGTGCCGTGTGTGTACATGTGTGTATGTGCTGTGTGTGTACATGTGTGTATGTGCTGTGTGTACATGTGTGTATGTGCTGTGTGTGTACATGTGTGTATGTGCTGTGTGTGTACATGTGTGTATGTGCTGTGTGTGTACATGTGTGTATGTGCTGTGTGTGTACATGTGTGTATGTGCCGTGTGTGTACATGTGTGTATGTGCTGTGTGTGTACATGTGTGTATGTGCTGTGTGTACATGTGTGTATGTGCTGTGTGTGTACATGTGTGTATGTGCTGTGTGTGTACATGTGTGTATGTGCTAAGTGTGTACATGTGTGTATGTGCTGTGTGTGTACATGTGTGTATGTGCTGTGTGTGTACATGTGTGTATGTGCTGTGTGTGTACATGTGTGTATGTGCTGTGTGTGTACATGTGTGTATGTGCTGTGTGTGTACATGTGTGTATGTGCTGTGTGTGTACATGTGTGTATGTGCTGTGTGTACATGTGTGTATGTGCCGTGTGGGGTCATTCCTCCTCTTATGAGCAAGAGTTGTGACTCACGTCTTCCAATTTTGCTCTAACTTCTCATACATGTTGGTCTTGATATGAAAATGACTTGTACCATTTATTGTGTTAATAACGTTAATGGTTTACGAAATATACGCCACTGAATAATTAATTTTTTCGTAAATGTTGCACCTTGGCACACTCATATCTTGGCTGCTATGCAATTGACAGCAGGGTTTTTGGCATCGAATTGAAGGCCATGATGAGTAGAACTGATCTATGGCGATTATTTTGGGGAGTGGGTAAAGGGTTAAATTTCTAGCTTCATCAAAGTACCTTTTTAAAATATAGAGGTGTCTACCACGTGAAATACAAGTTTTTTATTTTACACAACTGAAGGGACTATCAATGTCTATACGCTTCAGAAAAAAAAGTTTGTATATTGATTACCTCTGAGAACCACACGAGATTTTACCAGAGGGCGCCATTTTTGTCTCATCAAAATTCACTTTTGTTTACATACGTTGCAAGTGGTGTTATGTAATCGTCTTACCACAGCTACCCACGTGTGGTTTTATCAAATAGCATGAATCAGCAGTTTGTGTTTCCTTATTTGGGGCGTGGATTAGATCGAGGGCCTGAATATAGTGCTGTGAAGGAGCGCTGGGTCCATACATGTGTTCTTATTCTTCTCCGAGTCTGGGATGAAAGCGGCGAGTCGGGAAGCTGCACTATTCCACGACGTGCCGTATGTGGAAGTACATCATGATCAGGAGCGACGTGCACTGGCAGTATATCGGTAGAGGGTCGCGGCAGATCGGTAGAGGGTCGCGGCAGACGGTAGAGGGTCGCGGCAGATCGGTAGAGGGTCGCTCCTGATGTACTCCCAATGCTTCCACATACGGCACGTCGTGGAATAGTGCAGCTTCCCGACTCGCCGCTTTCATCCCAGACTCGGAGAAGAATAAGAACACAAGTATGGACCCATCGCTCCTTCACAGCATTATATTTAGGCCATCGATCTAATCCACGCCCCAAATAAGGAAACAAACTGCTGATTCATGCTATTTGATAAAACCACACGTGGGTAGCTGTGGTAAGACGATTACATAACACCACTTGCAACGTATGTAAACAAAAGTGAATTTTGATGAGACAAAAATGGCGCCCTCTGGTAAAATCTCGTGTGGTTCTCAGAGGTAATCAATATACAAACTTTTTTTTTCTGAAGCGTATAGACATTGATAGTCCCTTCAGTTGTGTAAAATAAAAAACTTGTATTTCACGTGGTAGACACCTCTATATTTTAAAAAGGTACTTTGATGAAGCTAGAAATTTAACCCTTTACCCACTCCCCAAAATAATCGCCATAGATCAGTTCTACTCATCATGGCCTTCAATTCGATGCCAAAAACCCTGCTGTCAATTGCATAGCAGCCAAGATATGAGTGTGCCAAGTTGCAACGTTTACGAAAAATTAATTATTCAGTGGCGTATATTTCGTAAACCATTAACGTTATTAACCCAATAAATGCTACAAGTCATTTTCATATCAAGACCAACATATATGAGAAGTTAGAGCAAAATTGGAAGACGTGAGTCACAACTCTTGCTCATAAGAGGAGGAATGACCCTGTGTGTACATGTGTGTATGTGCTGTGTGTGTACATGTGTGTATGTGCTGTGTGTGTACATGTGTGTATGTGCTGTGTGTGTACATGTGTGTATGTGCTGTTGTATCCATGTGTATGTTTGTGCAAACATGAGGTTGTAGGTGTCTGCTTCATCGTGAGTGTGAATGTGTGTGCCTGTACATGTAAGTATGAGTGGAGGGTGCAGGTGTGCTGAGGGGGAGGGGGGGGAGGGAGGAAGGAGAGGGGAGGGGAGGGAGAGGGGAGGGAGAGGGGAGGGGAGGGGAGGGATAGGGGAGGGGGAGGGGAGGGAGAGGGGAGGGATAGGGGAGGGAGAGGGGAGGGAGAGGGGTGGGGGAGGGGAGGGAGAGGGGAAGGGAGGGAGAGATGGGAGGGGGAGGGAGAGGGGAAGGAGGGAGAGGGGAGCGGGAAGGAGGGGGGAGGGAGGGGCCTTCTGGTGACATGGCTGTTATTAGGGCTAGAGATAATAATGACCTCCTGTTCCCCCCCATGTAGGGTGTCCTCTTGCAGACCTTGGGGGTGGGGCTGGCACCTCCTTTGGCTGCACTACCTCTTGTGCCCATGGGATGATGGGCGTGGTCATCTCTGGGGGCTGCGTGTGCGTGCCCAGCATTGTGACTGGTGCCCAGGCCACTTACGTCTGCAACGACGGCTATGTCTTGGGAGGTGAAGTGAAGACGAGGCAGTGCTTGGGTAATGGAGCATGGAGTGGAGTGTCTCCCACCTGCATAAAGGCAAGCGACCATGACCATTGTGCTAATGGACGCATACAGACTTTGCTCTGCATCCTCCCACCTCACACACACACACACACACACACACACACACACACACACACACACACACATACTTTTGCCATGATCCCTCCAGAACTCAAGCAATATCTCTGTCACACCAAGCACTGCTGCAGGTAAATGAGAGATGGTGTGTATGGGTGTGTGTGTGTGTATGGGTGTGTGTGTGTGTGCATGGGTGTGTGTGTGCATGGGGGTGGTGTGTATGGGTGTGTGTGTTTATGTCTCTGTGTTTATGTGTGTGTGTATGTGTGTGTGTTTATGTATTTGTGTGTGTGCATGTGTGTGTATGTGCGTGTGTGTGTTTATGTATTTGTGTGTGTGTGCGTGTTTGTGTGTATGTCTCTGTGTTTATGTGTGTGTGTGTGTGTGTGTGTGTGTGTGTGGTACCGTCAACAGAGCATCTGTCCTCCACTGCTACAATCATCATAGCAGTGGTGTGTGGGTGTGTCCTGGCGGCCATTCTAGTGCTCAGTGTAGTTCTGGCCATGGTCTTGTACAGGAAATA
Source organism: Eunapius fragilis (assembly GCA_963681505.1). Classification (NCBI taxonomy): domain Eukaryota; kingdom Metazoa; phylum Porifera; class Demospongiae; order Spongillida; family Spongillidae; genus Eunapius; species Eunapius fragilis. The sequence goes on along the minus strand of OY811973.1, from coordinate 12,505,251 downwards.
TGTCTGCAAAGGCAAAAGTAAGTGCAGTCATGACCTCATCAGGTGACCCACTCAAACACACCAACCCCTTCTCTGGTACAGGTCAACGTTACAGTACCACCACTGATGCAGAAAGGTTAGTTTAAATAGCAGGATGTACACTTGATGATTTATGATGTAGCTTAGTGGCATTGAAAGGAGTATGTATTTGGAGGGTCAACATTTTATTGACTACCCCCTCCCTCTCACGTTGCCCCTCCCTCTCCCTCCCTTCTCCCTCTCTCTCCCTTCCTCCTCCCTCTCTCAATCTTCTCCCTCTCCCTCCTCCCTCTCCCTCCTCCCTCTCTCCTTCCCTCCCTCTCTCCTACCCTCCCTCTCCTTTCTCCTTACACCACAGAGCCTCACCAGTCAGAGCAGACCCTCCTGCCCTCCAAACTGTTGTGATCACTCCTCCCGAGGACACACATCATGTCCAGGTGATTACATCATCTACATGCAAGCACACATGTGCACACACAAGCACACATGTGCACACACACAAGCACACACAAGCACACATGTGCACACAGACAAGCACACGTGCACACACGCAAGCACATGAGCACACACGTGCACACACGCAAGCACACACAAGCACACATGTGCACACACACAAGCACACGTGCACACACGCAAACACATGAGCACACACGTGCACACACGCAAGCACACACAAGCACACATGTGCACACACACAAGCACACGTGCACACACGCAAACACATGAGCACACATGAGCACACACGCAAGCACACAGACACACAATCAAAAATATTGTTTCACACAATTCACACCAGCGTGCATACTGCACATACAACACTATCAGTATGAATAACGTAGCTTTGTCCCATGAGGATATTTGAGGCTCTTTGATGTCACTGCTATTTTTAAAATCATTATCCTTTGTCTATCTCTGCATATCTCTGTATAGCTATGTCATCACTGTATATCTTTGCATATCCTTGTATTTATCCCCACATATCTTTGAATATCCTTGTATGCATCCCCTGTATAGCCACCAGCTGGTCCTCAGAGCGTTAACTATGCAGACGTGATCACGGTTAGAGTGTCTTCAGGAGGGGGTGTGATTATCAAAGCCCCAGCACCTGCTAAAGATGTCACCTACTGTACATTGAAAAGTGTGGTATGTTCATGTGTGATATGTGAGGGTGTGGTATTTGAGGGTGTGTGGTACATGTATGTGATATGGTGATGGTATGAGATGGTCATTGTGTTCTGAACTCTTCCTCATGTATCAACCATCAGTGTCAGAGTGGGTAGGTAACCAGTGGTAACCGGGTGGTAACCAGGGGTAACCGGGTGGTAACCAGGGGTAACCGGGTGGTAACCAGGGGTAACCGGGTGGTAAGCAGGGTAACCGGGTGGTAACCAAAGGTAACCAGGGGTAACCAGGGGTAACCAATTGGTATGCATGTTGAATGATGATTCTTTCCTTACCTTGCTCCCCCTCCCCCACCCCCTCCCCTCTTCTCCCTTCTTCCCTGCCCTCTTTCTCCCATTTTGTTGTCTAGCTTCAATCGCAGGCAGCTGATAGCAACGATGATCACATCGCATTCAACGTTTAACCCTCTCCCTTCCCTCCCTCCTTTATTATTATTTTTAGCTCTTTCTCTCTCTACGTCTGGCACTATTATTCATTTGTACACATCAGATGAATCTTCAGTTTTACATATTAGCACATGTAAGTGCATGTAGTACAACTGATCAGGCTCCTTACATACTAGTATTCAGGTATGGTAATTTATCACAGGTTTAAATCATGGCATGTATGCATGGTTAAAAGGGGGGCAGGGGGGGGGGGGGGGGCGGGTGGAAAAATGGAAATTTAGATTTAATGCTGTCACCTTAGAGGTATTCCTCAAAAACGTTGGTTTATAAAAATAAACCTACTGTGCTTATACTATGACATTCATTTATGACATTTCTGAATTTCCTCCACTTCTGGTGAATCTAATTATACGTAATTATTCATCATGTTTCTAACTGTTGTGATCACGAGCTGCTAATATTACACTATTGCGATAGATTACAGGTTACTATATTAAAAAAAAAGAACATGTACCCCCCAAAAAATCAATATTCATAGCTCATATGATGTAATGAAATTACGATTTTTATTGCGTACATTCTGAATGTGCTGAGTGGAGCTTATTATTTCCCCAAACATGTGGAATTTTCCCTGTTAGGGGTTCCACATTAATTGATTTTTTTTAACCTGGTGTAGGTGTGGGCACATCTCCACAACTTAAAATGCAGGGGGTAGCAGCAAGGGGTAGGGGGGGGGAGGTAGCAGCAAGGGGTAGGGGGAGGGGGTAGCAGCAAGGGGTAGGGGGAGGGGGTAGCAGCAAGGGGTAGGGGGAGGAGGTAGCAGCAAGGGGTAGGGGGAGGGGGTAGCAGCAAAGGGTAGGGGGAGGGGGTAACAGCAAGGGGTAGGGGGAGGGGGTAACAGCAAGGGGTAGGGGGAGGGGGTAGCAGTGTAGCTGAAAGATCTCGACGAGATGTAATGAAATATTTATATTTTGGTTCAGTACTCACCTTGTGAATTGTGACAAACACGCTTAACTGGCACCAGTGGCGTAGTTAGTTGGGCGTAGCCCGACCTTCGCGTATTGGCGGAAGGTCGGGTACCAAACCCGCACAGTTTTTGTACAAGCTGCAACGGGGATTGCAGTCCAATCAGAATGCAGCATTTCACTGCGGGCAATTATCGCCCAATAAATATATTCTGCGCAGCTGGTAGTAAAGCCAATCTGATGTACATATAATTTTCATTGATCCCTATTGTATAACACGCCAAAATTCATTGACAAATTGCATAATACGTCTGTACAAAAACTGTGCGTGCGGGTTTGGTACCCGACCTTCCGCCAATACGCGAAGGTCGGGCTACGCCCAACTATGGCGTAGTGAGGTGGTTGAGCCCGGGGACATAATGCAATAATGGCGCCCCCCACCCCCCTGCAAATAAAGGGGTGGATCTAGGATTTTGCAGCGAGGGTTGGTATGCAGCTGCAAGGGCGGAGAGGGATATGCCGGGCCTCGATCATACCAGCAAGGGGGTATGCAAAGCTCACCCAAAGGGTCTGGGGCGGAGCCCCAGCCGCTTTGCAACTTTAGCACTTTTTAAGCCACAAAAACATGATACTTTCGCATACACTGATTTGCTTCCGCAAGCAACCTATGCCTTCGCACGTACATTCAATCGTTTACATTAGGAAATTTAGTTTGGGGAAGTATCCGCCCCCGCAAAACTACCCTCGCGCTATGACTGGCGCTATGTGTACCTGTCTGTACGATAATGGCTAACCGCTCACTGCCATTGTGAGCCTGTGCATAACAGGCGATAATCCTGAAATTGGAACTGTTTATTCAACAGATTATGGAGGTGACGATTGGATACCGTATCTTCAATGTCGGTGATTAGAAAAAAATTTAGCGTGCAGATCTAGTAGTCTGGGGACCCCCGACTGACGGCTGTACATGTACTATCGTGTCCCCAGACTACAGATCGAGTGCAGATGTTTGTTAACAAGACTCAAGATGTGCCCGCGCCCCGCGGGCCCGTTCGCGTAACGCGATAATTATCTAAACCCCTGGCGCCCGGGGAAATTGTCCCCCCTGCCCCCCCCCCCCCCCCCCCCCCCCCCCCCCCTCGCTACGCCACTGAACTGTTCACACGAAAATTTTGCTTTGCTATAGTTGGGATCGTTGCTGCGAAAAGGCCTCCTAATATGCAAACATGTTATCAACTAGCGTACGCAGTGCTTCACAGAGTGCAATTCCGTAGACACCCCAGACAATGCTTGGCAACAGGCCCAACTTAGCCTCAGTAGGGGTGGCCTTGGACTGCGATGCCTATCACACCACTCGTCCGCTGCCAATATCGCTTCCCTTAGGGGGCGTCTCCAAACTATTTTGGAAAAGTTAACGTCCCCCCCCCCCCAACGTCAAAATGACGTTAACTTTTCCAAAATAGTTTGGAGACGCCCCCTTACAGTATCTGACAGTGGTTCCAACACTAATCACCATTTGTTACAGTCCCTAGAGCACTACAACTCCCTTTTCCACTTGCTGAGGCTGTTTAGGTTTGTCCATCCCATAGTTCTCCTTGAGACTAATTAACTCGGTTTGAGAATAAACGCTAATAACGTCGCGCCGCTCTAGAGCTAATTGCGTCACCGCCTTCACGTTATTGCCTACAGTCCAAACACTAATTGCATCTTTGCTTTGGGCTAAACAGGGTTGTGTCTTGAGCGCTACGCAAAAATCGCTCGAAGCTAATAGGTTGAGAGCGCGCCACCATAGTATTACTTAGGAAATTTAATAATTATTTTTCCCAAGATATCCGTGTACATGTATTGGCGGTGAGCGATTTTAACACCCGTTCCATGAGAAACGGGTACTTTTGTAGCCCATTGTTTGGAATTTTCAAAAACTAAAATGTGTCGGAGATAAAACTTGAATCATTTTGTTCGTTGCTATATGTTTATAAATCAGTTGGATGAAGGTATGCACCTTTTTCTCACACGACAAGTTTAGGGTTGAAGACCTGCATTCTTCTGAAGTTAATCGGTCATAAGGATACCCAAAAAACGGCACTTTTTTTGATGCATCATTGCCAGAAATAGAAAGCATTTTATTTGATGTTTTGTATGTAGCCTTACACTTTAACATAGTTTTTGTGCTCCCATAACCACCCCCTTATGTATAGTGCTCCCATAACCACCCCTTATGTACAGTGCTCCCATAACCACCCCTTATGTACAGTGCTCCCATAACCACCCCCTTATGTATAGTGCTCTCATAACCACCCCTTATGTACAGTGCTCCCATAACCACTCCTTATGTACAGTGCTCCCATAACCACCCCTTATGTACAGTGCTCCCATAACCACCCCTTATGTACAGTGCTCCCATAACCACCCCTTATGTATAGTGCTCCCATAACCACCCCTTATGTATAGTGCTCCCATAACCACCCCCTTATGTATAGTGCTCCCATAACCACCCCTTATGTATAGTGCTCCCATAACCACCCCCCTTATGTATAGTGCTCTCATAACCACCCCTTATGTACAGTGCTCCCATAACCACCCCTTATGTACAGTGCTCCCATAACCACCCCTTATGTATAGTGCTCCCATAACCACCCCTTAAGTATAGTGCTCCCATAACCACCCCCTTAAGTATAGTGCTCCCATAATCACCCCCTTAAGTATAGTGCTCCCATAACCATCCCCTTATGTATAGTGCTCCCATAACCACCCCCTTATGTATAGTGCTCCCATAACCATCCCCTTATGTACAGTGCTCCCATAACCACCCCTTATGTATAGTGCTCCCATAACCACCCCTTATGTATAGTGCTCCCATAACCACCCCCTTATGTATAGTGCTCCCATAACCACCCCTTATGTATAGTGCTCCCATAACCACCCCTTATGTATAGTGCTCCCATAACCACCCCTTAAGTATAGTGCTCCCATAACCACCCCCTTATGTACAGTGCTCCTATAACCACCCCCTTATGTACAGTGCTCCCATAACCACCCCTTATGTATAGTGCTCCCATAACCACCCCTTATGTACAGTGCTCCCATAACCACCCCTTATGTATAGTGCTCCCATAACCACCCCCTTATGTACAGTGCTCCCATAACCACCCCCCTTATGTATAGTGCTCCCATAACCACCCCCTTATGTACAGTGCTCCCATAACCACCCCCTTATGTATAGTGCTCCCATAACCACCCCCTTATGTATAGTGCTCCCATAACCACCCCCTTATGTATAGTGCTCCCATAACCACCCCCTTAAGTACAGTGCTCCCATAACCACCCCTTTATGTACAGTGCTCCCATAACCACCCCCCTTATGTATAGTGCTCCCATAACCACCCCCTTATGTACAGTGCTCCCATAACCACCCCCTTATGTATAGTGCTCCCATAACCACCCCCTTATGTATAGTGCTCCCATAACCACCCCCTTATGTATAGTGCTCCCATAACCACCCCTTTATGTACAGTGCTCCCATAACCACCCCCTTAAGTATAGTGCTCCCATAACCACTCCCCTTATGTACAGTGCTCCCATAACCACCCCCTTATGTATAGTGCTCCCATAACCATCCCCTTATGTATAGTGCTCCCATAACCACCCCTTATGTATAGTGCTCCCATAACCACCCCCTTATGTATAGTGCTCCCATAACTATCCCCTTATGTATAGTGCTCCCATAACCACCCCTTATGTATAGTGCTCCCATAACCACCCCTTATGTACAGTGCTCCCATAACCACCCCCTTATGTATAGTGCTCCCATAACCACCCCTTAATTATGTATAGTGCTCCCAATTTGCATACTGGCATTGCTTTGTCTTCTAGAGCCTCTGCATTTGCGTTTCTCAATAAACACTCATAACATGATGATGGCAGAACTCACATTATTTTGTGCTAACTAATAACTGTTGGTTGTATTTCAAGACCTCTATGAATATAAACTGCATCTACCCTACTTTGAAATAGCAAGGATCTTATATTGCCAGAGGAAAAGGTTGGACACATCAATTGCTGCAAATATAGGAGCAGGATAGTCCATTGATGTGTGCGAGGAAACAACAGGCAGGGATGGATGTTTTGGGCCCACATTTGTTTGCTGACAATATATATTTTTTCTGTTCATACAATTTGGGTCTTCATTGCAATAGGAGAGGGTGTCTATTTCAATTGTATTCACTAGTACCAGCAAGTGTAATTCTGAAAACTTCTTTCAGTGCATATGGCTGTTGCTGACAAATCCTATAGGATGGTAGCAACTATTGTATAATAAGTCTTGGACATCCTTATACAAACTTGCTGAATATTGCAAAATATTTTTTTACCAATGTCTTTCCTCCGTTCTTGTCCGGCTTCACAAGGATGGAATATTAGCACAAGTCTCCTCAAAACCGCTGAGTTTTTAACGTTCAAAATGTTCAATTTGGAAGCAATCTGATGAGTTGGCTTAACTGAAAGCTATTCTTTGGGTACCATCGCATAAATATGTAGGTATGTAGGTCGAGAAGCTCTACACATGTATGTCATTGCGGCGTTATAGGGCCATCTCACTATTCTTCGGTTGACGACTTAAAAGCTTAAGAAACCCACAGCAAGCACTGCAGATACCAGTATTGCATTTTCCACGTGCAGCCTTTTTACAAGAACAACGCTGTAAACTTCCGCCATATCGGACCCACCCCCAAAACGACAACCGCAAAGGCAAAATGACAAAGCTCTTCTGCAACTAAAAGTTGCTATATCTTGATTTTGACATATTATTTTGATTGCGTTTCTTGACTAAAATGATTGTGTAGTAGTAAGAATTACATTCAGATTAAAAATTTGTTTGAAAACTGCCTAGAAAAAATCTGTACTTTTAGCCTGAAACTACCGCGAAATGAATGGAGTCAGTTGGGCGTGCCCGAAGACAGAATAGCCCTAATGATCCAAATGTTTAAAAAAATTTCAGAGTACATCACAGCAATGATTGGACTATCAAAATATGCAACTGCTTTTGATTTATGTTTAGTGCCGATTAGTTTTCATTTTGGCTGTTCCAACAAACTAAATTTAGTACCCGTTCTCATGGAACGGGTGTTAAATATTTAACTCCAATGGCATTAATTCTCCCTTCTGGCACTTAGAATGGCAGTTTGTACTAAGAAAATTTGTAGTAAAAACTGATCCATATACGCTCGCACAATGCTATACATGTATGGCATGCCTGTAGCGTTGCTTCTATTGCATGCATGTAATATAGATTACTATGCACATGCACACTGATGCATATTATAAAATTCAATGAAAAATTTTTTGCCCCCATGCTGCTGGCCTTGACCCACTAGGTCATCATGCAGTAACATGTCAGTCGACATGGAGGAGATGTTGTCGTATGTCATAACCAGCTGCGTGATGCGCTGGCAGATTTCTTTCATCGAGCCCACCTGTCTGTTGCAGTAGAAAAGGGTCATGGTCTCACAAGAGATCGCAATCATCAACGTCCTGCTAATTTGCTTGTCACAGGCTGGGACAGAGGTAGACCTGCAGCAATGGACATCACAGTGGCCTCTCCACTCACTCCTGGGAGTCATGCCAAGTGGTTGGTGCGGCAGCACTTGTAGCAGAGAACCGAAAGATGCACACCAAATTGACCAATAGTCCCAAAGGTTAAGAGCTAGCTAAGGTGGGCTTGTATCCCTTTGGCTGTTGAAACCTATGGCAACTGGGGTGAGGTTACCCAAGGAACATTCTAAAGGCTCCATCACACATGGCCAATAGCTTAGTGATGGTTAGCATACACAGCATGAAGGTATAACCTTCATTTGGTTTAGTCCATTGGCAGGGCAAGCACAGGGGAAATTTTCCTGTTCCCATCCTTGGATTTTGGTCCACATTCCCAAAGGTGGAATGGCTTATGTCAACATTGTACCCTCCTCATCCATACATAAATTAGTGTGGCTTTACGATGCAATTAGATTGATGGTTCCCTCCCATACATATCTGTGGGACAAAATTGACTATCTTACTACCAATGTGTTAATATAGCAACCTACATGTACCGACTTAATCAGTTCTATTCAGTGTATCTTACATACGTTACATGTGAATGGCTTCCGTATGTTGTGATAACATTATCTGGTCCCTATCCAGCTACCAGCCAGCCATGTCAACTACACCATTGGTGTTGCCCTACCTGTCATCATCACACAGTCTGAACCAGTGTGTCTGATATGTCCAATAACCACCTATAGCTATTGGTTCTCTGGTTTTTCAAATGATTTATCTGGCATAGCTGAAGCACCTTACATACTGTGTGTCTGCTACTGCTCCTTTTGATGGCACATCAGTTTGGTGTTCTGATTACGGACGTCAAAACACAGTTACAAGTACAGGTATGTGTGTGGAATTATATTGTCCAATGAAATTCTTGTCAGCATGTAACCGTATCTTCACACTGTGTACAAGTTGCTCCAGTGACCCATCAGGTTGTGACTTACGTGAATGAGAGAGGGACATTGAACCTGGCATGTTCCACTGTGGTCACTGTTTATGCTGCAATACAAAGCCAATCATAGCTGGACCCTCTTGGGAACACCATAGCAACCCAATCATCTCCTACTGTATCCAACATTATCCGTACAGCAGCTGGTAACTACACATGTGTTACAAAGCTGATACCAAATGCCAATGGAGTGGCCAATGTGACGGGCTCAACCCAGGTGGTAGTCTACTGTGAGTGACCTCCATATTGGAGGAACATTGTCACCATGTTCCCCATGTCCCCACAGACCCTTCCACCATCACATCATCACAGTCCACTGTCTACATGCCCCAGGGCCTCAGTGTTAAGCTGAACTGTACCTTTGATGGCCTCCCTGTCCCCAACATTGTCTGGACCCACCCCAATGGGAGTGTCCTCACCTCTTCCCAGGGTTGCTTCATCACCCAGTCCACCTCCACCTCTACCACCCTCACCATATCATCCCTGGTGGGGGGAGGGGACACTGGGACCTACACTTGTAGTGCTTTCAACTTTAGGGGTGTGTCCTCCCGCACAGTGAGGCTGAATATGCAGGGTGAGTGGTGTCACCTGTTGGCATGGCAACAAATGTTTCCTTCCATATGGACATAGCCACCTACTGCCACCCTACATATGCTGTACTGGTACTACACCTCACCCACATGTTTACTCAAATGTTTGACGATACCATATTCAACTTATCCCACATCCTAATACATGTACTACTTTCCCCAGGCTGTGTCATATTAAATTGTATGCTGTATCCGGTGGTAGATCTCATCCACCAATACCACTTATCATCCCATGGTGATGCTGTTATAAATTCATCATATCTCTTCTCCCCATTCCTCTGCTCCTCCTCCCCAGTGCCTCCTGATTCTCCCTCCAATTTGATGGTAACCTACACAGGCAACTCCTCCATCTCTCTCAGCTGGTCCATTGGATTTGATGGCTACTCTAACCTGTCCAGTGTTGTCATCAGCTATGAGGTGGACAGGTACCCTCAGGATGGTACAAGGTCCCAGATCTTCCCCATGGGGACATCTGCTACCCTTACTGGTCTATATCCTTACTCCAACTACACCATCCATGTCAGGCTGACCAATGCTGTTGGATTGGCCAGTAATCCTATCAACATCACCACAACTACGGCCATATCTTTGAGTGAGCACCTGTTTTTAATGTTAATAACTCTAACCCTTCTACCAACTGGGGAGGATGAAAGATGTGGGGGTGATGTTACTAAGCACCTCTCCCTCCTCTTCATCCTCCCCCTTCATGGCGTACCTAGGCAGGAGAGCATTAAACCATCTTTAGTAATTGTAGGGTCATTTGGGATAATGTAATTAAGGGCTGGGGAGGAGAATTAACGTTGTGGATTTGAATTTTTATCATCTCTCCCTAACCAGGGGAGCATTCTCCTCCCCAGTCCTTAACCAGGGGAGCATTACAACATCTTTTAGTAACCTAGTTGAAAGAGATGTCCACATGCATATAGTACCCTCCCCGGGAATATCTCATATAGTACCCTCCCCGGGAGTATCTCATATAGTACCCTCCCCGGGAATATCTCATATAGTACCCTCCCCGGGAATATCTCATATAGTACCCTCCCCGGGAATATCTCATATAGTACCCTCCCCGGGAATATCTCATATAGTACCCTCCCCGGGAATATCTCATATAGTACCCTCCCCGGGAATATCTCATATAGTACCCTCCCCGGGAATATCTCATATAGTACCCTCCCCGGGAATATCTCATATAGTACCCTCCCCGGGAATATCTCATATAGTACCCTCCCCGGGAATATCTCATATAATACCCTCCCCGGGAATATCTCATATAGTACCCTCCCCGGGAATATCTCATATAGTACCCTCCCCGGGAATATCTCATATAGTACCCTCCCCGGGAATATCTCATATAATACCCTCCCCGGGAATATCTCATATAGTACCCTCCCCGGGAATATCTCATATAGTACCCTCCCCGGGAATATCTCATATAGTACCCTCCCCGGGAATATCTCATATAGTACCCTCCACGGGAATATCTCATATAGTACCCTCCCCGGGAATATCTCATATAGTACCCTCCCCGGGAATATCTCATATAGTACCCTCCCCGGGAATATCTCATATAATACCCTCCCCGGGAATATCTCATATAGTACCCTCCCCGGGAATATCTCATATAGTACCCTCCCCGGGAATATCTCATATAATACCCTCCTCGGGAATATCTCATATAGTACCCTCCCCGGGAATATCTCATATAGTACCCTCCCCGGGAATATCTCATATAGTACCCTCCACGGGAGTATCTCATATAGTACCTTCCCCGGGAATATCTCATATAGTACCCCCCCCGGGAATATCTCATATAATACCCTCCCCGGGAATATCTCATATAGTACCCTCCCCGGGAATATCTCATATAGTACCCTCCCCGGGAATATCTCATATAGTACCCTCCACGGGAGTATCTCATATAGTACCCTCCCCGGGAATATCTCATATATTACCCTCCCCGGGAATATCTCTTTGGAAGAGACAACAAGAAAGAATTAAATTTAGTGTTCTACTGCTCCCATTATACCAAAGTGACCTCTTTGTCACTTAAACATCTGCACACTTGCACTACACAAAGAAATAACATACAATTAATGTGATTGTGTGCGTTTATATTTAGCCCATCCAGTTCATTCATTTAATTAATTATAAGCCATAGAAAAGATTTGGCACTGAACTTGTAGCAATGGCACGAGTTACTGATAAAAGCCAGCTAGGGGGTTCCCCATTCCCCCAGACGTCCATGCTAAGTCAATAGCTTCCCAAAGTTGATAACCCACTGTATATGAAAGTAACTGCCTTATGAAAATCTCCTATCTATCAGGAACTACATCAGTTGGTCCAGCCATTGCTACATCAGTTGGTCCAGCCATTGCTACATCAGCTGGTCCAGCCATTGCTACATCAGTTGGTCCAGCCATTGCTACATCAGTTGGTCCAGCCATTGCTACATCAGTTGGTCCAGTCATTGCTACATCAGTTGGTTCAGTAGCTAGTTCAGCCATTGGTACAGCAGTTGGTGTCTCTGTCTCTGTCACCTTTGTGGTGACCTTCTCTCTTGGAGTGTTGGTGGCTTCTGTCCTCTGCTAGATTTCAAGAAGGTCCACAGGGACATCACACAAACCAAGTTCCCATGCTGGGGATGAGCTGGTCATTAATAAGATGATCAAGGGAGAAGCCATGCAAATGGATGGTGTAGCATCGGTTTCAATTGGGTAATATACTGACATAGTTGTGACTGATTACAAGTATTGTAGCGGGTGATTTTGATAATTAATTACTTGTTTTGCTCACACACATGCAATGTTTCACACACATGCACACAATGTTTCAGTTTTACCATGCACAAACATTGCTTTATGCCAGGTTCTGGCTATAGGTTGCTGAAATGTTATATTTGTAGAGATTCAGAAAAGGGATTTAAATTCCATACAACAACAGTTTTCTTTATTACAAAATAAGCAAATTTTCTTTCTGAAGTGAGTCACTTTTGCTTTGGAATCACCTTCAAAGAACCACATGGTATGCATATGCAAGTTGGCCTGTTCTCTGGCAGAGATGTTCTCTGGCAGAGAATGCAGTGTCCTTCAAACATTGACATTGACAGATACCGGTATCAGAAAAGGTCCTTTTCACAAAGGATTATCGGGGAAAACCACTACAGCTCCAGATGTGGGTACAGAAGGAACTACTTAATTAGTTATAAAATAAATAAATGTCTTATCTGGCTGATTTCATAATCGATTAATATACAATGGTGCTGTAATCAGTTCAGATGTCAGCCAGGTCAACTACTCCACACATGCAACCATCAGGTCCTGCTAGTGTCTACCGACTAGGCATTGTATTTTGCTTTCAGATTATTCCAAATATTCACAAAAAGCTTATTCTGAACAACTAGTTCAGTTATGGATTTCTGATCTGTAATTGATGCTGCAATAAAAAGTTATATCATTAGACATACAACTGATACAAGAATCAACCTATATTTCAATATCCCTCAATACAGAAAGAACGGTTTAGAAATGTTGTTAGCTTTAACTAGTGGAGCCATTGACTATGAGTAAATTAAAAACATTCTTCGATGTGAAAGTCAATGGGATATAAGAACACAATCTGTTGTACTACCGAAGGAATTAGAATTAAGGAAATGGAGAACATCCATCATATTTCAGTACCAAGGGAGCAGACGTGACAGCCATCATATCATATACCAAGGCCAGGGACGTATTCTATATGAGTGCCCAGGGAGCTCTCCCTACAATTTTTGATTGTTCCAACACCACTGAATATTGCTCAATTTATTATACAAATCTATGTAATTATTGTGCACATAAAAGTGAATACCGCTTTTTATTTATGTTTTTACTGTCAGCCTCCACAGTTAATATGCTGTCAGCCTCCACAGTTATGCTGTCAGCCTCCACAGTTTGCTGCAATTGTGTGCCGCCTTACTGCTTTCTTTGATCCTGCTGAGGTGCTTCCTTCTGGTTGATTGATGTGGCAGTACCTTTGTTCCCTTTCCGGTGTCCTGGTCTCCGTCCCTCTCTCCATTAGTATGCCTTCCGTTGCTTTATTTGGTGCAGGTGACTTCTAATGGTCGTACCACATTCTGACCATCGCTCTTTACGTTGATGTTAACAGCAATCTTCTCTGTAGAAACTGATGAACAGCCACTACATTATGCAAAGAGAGATTACAACCTTACAGTAATCAGTGGCGTAGGAACCGGGGGGGCCGGGGGGGCCGTGGCCCCCCCAATCATAAAGTTGGGGGGGCCTGGCCCCCCCAATCCTAATCCCATTACTGATTAAATATAAATCCATGCGTCGATAGGTAGCGTTAATCCACTCATGTATGCTCGCGCCCCGCGCTGCAGAAGTTATCGGTTTAAAAAAATACATTGGTTATAACCACAGTTACCACACTGACCACAGCACGTACGCGTGTGTCTGTTTGAACAGTTGCTCTGGCTGCAAATATGAAGTCGATTCTGTCATATTTTACTGCCCCTCCCAGCGGCCCCACCATTTCTCCCAGTTCTCAATCCATAGCAGAACCAGCGAAAGTGTACAAGAATTCACTTGAAGTCGTGGAAGATAATCACACTGACCAGCGAGGCTCAGGGGAGTTAGTTGGCGTGCCTGGGGTGATCGAACAAGCTAATGCCAAACGGAGGAGGATGAATACTGACACGCGTTCCGCTGAAACAGACCGGGAAGGTACCGCTGCCAGACTTCTGGATACAATTCCTAGCGTATCGTTATCAGCCTCAGGTATTAACGTCCCGCGCCTGCCATCTGAGGACTACTCTGCTGGTAGTGAGAAATGCGAAGGGCTTTGTTGCAACGATGATACCGTCCCGTATCAGCCAACAGAAGCAAGTGTGCTTGGAAAAACCAAGACAATATACGGGATGGAAAAAGCAAGCGTGAATTAAAGGTCCTTCCAAGAAAGCTGGTACAAACAATTCAAATGGCTTGTTCTATGTACATCACTGAAGGATGAAAGCGTTTTGTTTTTACTGCCGTTTTTCTACGTCTCGTAAACTTGTTACTTTCAGCTCAAAGGCAGAAGAAGCGTTTACTGTTACAGGATTTAGTAACTGGAAGAAGGCTGTACAAAAATTCAATGAGCACGAAAAAGTTGCCATGCACATAAAGAAAGTTGTCTTAAATACCAAGCGTTAATGAAACAGCACAGCGTTAAGCTACAGCTATTAACAACGGCTTCTCGTGATCAGTCAGTAAAGAGAGAAATGTTTATCATACAGCTTTCTGTATTGAGATATTTATTACGACAAGGCCTTGCTATAAGGGGTCATGATGATGAAGAAGGTAATTTTATGCTGTTAATGAAAACTCGTGCAGAAGGAGATATTACCTTAAAACAATGGATTACTGAAGGTAGGTATCAATCTCCAGACATCCTAAACGAACTTATAACTATAATGGGCAATGAAGTACTAAGGAAAATATTGAATAATGGGAAGGAAGCTAGGTGGTTTGCAGTTATTGCTGATGAGACTCGAGACATTTCAAACTCAGAGCAACTATGTGTATCCATACGGTGGGTAGGCAATGATTATATACACCATCTACGAGGATGTTATTGGTTTGATGCAAGTGCCCAAAACTGATGTGGAGACCTTGACAATGGCGATTAAAGATGTTCTCATTCGCTGTTCAATAAGTGCCGCGGTCAGGCATATGATGGAGCGAGTAATATGTCAGGTCCACGAAGTGGAGTGGCTGCTCGCATACTTCATGAGGAACCATCAGCTATTCCAGTTCACTGCTTATGTCACTGTATAAATCTTACTTTGCAAGACATAAGTCGGCAATGTAAGCCTATACGAGATGCCCTGGACTTAGTGTATGAACTAGTTGGTCTGTTTAAGAATTCTCCGAAACGTGAGGCCATGTTTGTACAGCTCCAAAGTCAAAACAATATCCACAGTCCTCACCTTTGAAACCTTTATGTCCAACTAGATGGACTTGTCGTACCGCTTCCATCAATGCAGTGATCACAAATTACAATTTGTTGTTAGAGGCATTGGTAGAAGTCAACGAGACGCACCGAGATGAATATGGAAAGAGAGTAGCAGGCTTCCATGCGTTAATGGAAAAGTTTTCGACATTCTTCGGACTGAAGTTAGCTTATTTAATTTTTAGCGCATCCGAACAACTGTCGATAACCCTGCAAAGCATAAATACAACATCACAGGATGCTACTATTGCAGTGAATGTCGCAAGGTCATTCTACAATAGGCAGAGAGATCCATTAGTTTTTCAGACTTTCTATCACGGTGTGGTTAAGGCTGCCGATGGCAAAACAGAGCCGCCTGTTTTGCCAAGATACAGAAATCTCCCTAAAAAGGTCAATGACGGGTCTGCAGAAGTCAGGTTTCCTAATGTGGAGGACTACTATAAACATCAGTATTTTGAATTGATGGAAAGCTTGTCAGGAGAACTAGCCCGACGTTTTGACCAGAGAGGTCTTAAACTGGCAACCCAGTTTGAACGTATCATTATTGATTCGTGCAACGGTACGGCATGTGAAATACCACAGGAAATAATGGAATTATATGCCATGCAGAGACCTGGATATTGAGCGCTTAAAACGACAACTTTCCATGCTTCCAGACCTCATTAAGACTACTCCTTTGGGAGGCATGCTGATTAAAAAGGTTACCACAGTTCGAACTGTACGCGACATTCTTAACACATCAGAAGCAATTAAAAATATGTTTTCTGAAGTACACACATTTTTATTACTCTTCTTGACTTTGCCAGTAACATCAGCCACTGCTGAACGAACATTTTCCGTCCTTCGGCGATTAAAGACCTACTTGAGGTCCACAATGTCCCAGGAGAGATTAAATAATGTTATGTTACCTCACGTGTATAAAGACCTTGTTGATTGCCTGGATCTCAATGACATAGCACAGATGTTTTGTTCCTCAAATAAAAGGAGAAGTGCCTTTTTTGGAAAATTTTAGTAACCAAGCTAAATACACTGATTTGCATATTTTTTAATTCATGAATCATTTAAATTAAAAAGTTGGCCCCCCCAATCCTAAAATCGTTCCTACGCCACTGCAGTTGGCACATGCCTCCGTACAAGAATAGAAGGCCTAGCTCCACTCTTATAGGTGCTTGCATGGTGGCCCATAGAGCTACAGGCCCATACGAGATGTCTAAGCCCAACCACCACTTCACTGCCATATGGAACTCATCTGGTACAAGGTGAAAGCCTAGCCTTATGTCGAGTGTTCACAAAAAACCATGATGCTGAGTGGCTGGCATATAGCCGTGCTTTATCAGCAGGTGCTATGAGTTGCTGGAATTTCAAGAAATTTATATAAACACACGGCCAATAAAGCCACGATGTTTAATTACACATCGAAGGCGAGGGGGTTGGAGGCAAAGTTCCCAAAATAGATTCAGCATTCCCCCTCTGAATGGCAACAGAAAACTTTTGCAGGAGGTATGCCACAGAGCTTTTGTCAACAGTGGTGTTCGCAAAGCGGCGACCCAAGTCTGACAAGCTAAAGAAAGACACGGAGCGAGGAATTGAAAGCCATCTAACAAGAAGGATGAAACTTTCTGGCTACAAGCTAAAGAGATGATGGAGATATCTTCTCAGAGAAAGCGAGGTATGCGACTTGCTCATTAAGCATATCAATAACACGATTCGAATGTACACCCACATTATTACAACACCCCCGCGATGAAGAATAGGGTGCTATGAATGCATGATGGCAAAAAATAATTATTATTGAATGCATGAATACATGAACGTGTAAATTATTATTTTTACAACAATAATAAAGATATAAAGAACCCAACGTCTCACATCGCAAACAGCAGACAGGAACCATGGCCCGAAGGTAAGTGAGTGAATATCTATGCCGCGGCTAACGTAGAAAATAGAGCAACACTATATCTATAGTATACATAGCCAGGGTCTTATCTCTTTGCCCCCCCCTCCCCCCCCTTATACCATTCCCTGGCTTGGAAATAATGCGAGCGGCACTTATATTGGTGGTAATATGTGATTACGCCAACAAATCGTATAAACCAGGCAGTGGCGTAGCAGGATAATATTTATGGCAGGGCAGGCGACCATTCGGAGGTGAGCCCTTTTCCATGCATGCAGTAGCTACGCCATGCACTGCATAGATCTGAAGTTTTCTAGACTATCCCGGCTGCTACTTTGTGTCATTATCGAATAAAAATATTGTTTCGAGTTCATCGTATAGTGTATTCAGGTTCTCTACCTTGTACCAGAGATACTATAGAGAGGCTTGTACCCTTCATATAGATACCACAAGTAGTGCGGATAAAGCGCTAGATGTTAGATTCTGATAACTGGATTCCACCTTTGTTTTTAACAACAGGCCTTACGAAAGGAGCTGATGCGCAACAGGCACTGAAGTATATTTGCTCCTCCTCTTAATTCTAATGATGCAAAATTTACATTATAAAACACCAATTTTCCCTTAATGTATTCAGTAAATTTTTAGTATTGATTTGATGCTATTGTGAAAATACACATCATGCATGCACCATATATGTACCGCCCCCAAGGTGGTTGTATTAGGCTGGGACGTTTGGTATTGTGGTGTTGCAAAGTCAATAGTGATGCAATTTCACTATGGCTGCCACACTGACCTAGTTATCATCATTTTCAATAGACCAAAACCTAATGGCTTTCTCCTATAATACAGGATGTCCTTTCTGATGAGCGTCTTCTTCCTCTACACTGTCAACTATGGTAGGTCAATGGCATGACATAACTGCTATATTGCATGGCATGAAATTATTGCCTGCATGCAGTTAGTAATCTCAATAATCAATTTGCAACACTGTCTCAACAACATCTGGAAATTTCTGAGTCCGGATTATGAAAATTGAAGTAGTACGCCGAACATGGCGAGTGTTTAGGTCCAAAACTATAAACCAAGCAATGCCCATATATGGGCGAGTTCACATGTTAATATAGGAACATGACATGATATGTTTTATTGTACGGTACCCTTATAGTAATTATGTCCCATCTCTCGTGGACCAGGCCCTAGCTAAATACGTCACAACTAAGGAGTATTTGGTCTGCATGGGCCTATATAGACACAGAGAGTACTAGTATTGAGGGCCGATATATACGTGAGCGATGTACCGAAATTTATTTCTACAACAATTCAAGTAGATTAGATTTGATTCTGTCTGCCCTTCCGTGGCTATTATACCGCTCGCCAGTGGTCGTATCGAATGTTCTTTAGAACTAGTACAACAAAGGTTAATTAGTACTTAAGACTCCTGCCTGTCTGTGGCTTTTTTCCCACACACCACACACACACGCGCGCGCGGCACGCAGTACTGTACAGTCCACACACGCACTGTTAAGTTCACACACACACACACACACACACACACACACACACACACACACACACACACACACACACACACACACACACACACACACACACACACACACACACACACACACACACACACACACACACACACACACACACACACACACACACACACACACACACACACACACACACATGTCCACACTGTTCAGTACTGTACACATGTATTTTCAGTCTCCACCACACACACTGTTCAGTTCACACACTCTTCATACAATCCCACCCTCACCACGCGCACTATTTAGTCCACACACACACACACACACTACACTAATCACACTGTTCAGTCCTCACCACACACACTGTTCATTCATCATACACACCATCCACACACTTTCACTGCACATATGCATCCATGCACATGCACACAACACCATACAATTTTTAGTTCACACACACACACACACGCACACACACTGCTCAGTCCTCATCACATACACAATTTTAGCAGTACGCCGAACATGAGTAGGTTTAGGTCCTAAACTAAGTACCATGCATGTGGTTTAGGACCTCAAGCAATGCCCATATATGGACGCGTTCACATCTTAATCAACATGATATGTCATTTGTATTGTAACCCTTAGCGATTTATTCCCATATGCATCAAAGCACTAAGTATGTCACTACTGCACTTGCGTACTGTTGTTAAATGTATATATATATATTTATATTTGCAATCAGTGTATTGTGCCTAGTTAAGTGTTAATGCGGCAGCATTTACCCGCAAGCTACATATACATATATATATAATCGCTTCCAGGAATGGGAGGGGAGTTAATTCTTACTACGTGCATGCAGTTATCCATTTTCGTAATTGGCACTTATAACTGATGCTCAACCATTCACCTATAGGTCCATATATGGTGAAGAATTCAAGTTACAGAGTTACCGCACTGTTAGACCCACGACCCATTTAAATTCCTTAATGCTAAATCGATGGGCTTGCAAGCAAGCATTTGTCCTGGGGTGTGGAATGTATGCATTTCACAGTTGAGTGATTACTTGGGTTTGTCACTTGCCTGTATTTGAACTGACATGGATGAGGACATATATAGATGCACTTGCAGTCAAAGAGTTATTATCAACATCAAGAGCACACCCACATACCAACACAGGAGCACACCCACATACCAACACAGGAACACACCTACACACAGGACACACATACACACCAGGGACACATGTGATTGTGGTGTGGACTAAATAGTACGCGTGGTGAGGGTGGGATTGTATGAGGAGTGTTAGAACTGAACAGTGTGTGTGGTGTAGACTGAAAATGCATGTGTACAGTACTGAACAGTGTGGGCATGCATGTGTGTGTGTATGTGTGTGTGTAAACTTAACAGCGTGTGTGTGGACTGTGCAGTGTGTGCCGCACGCGTGTGTCACAGGAACAAGTTTCATGTTCCCATCCTTGGATTTTGATCATGTTCCCAGGTTTGCGGTTTTCGTTGCTAATCACATCTAAGGTACAATGTTGACATAAGCCATTCCACCCTGGGAATGTGGATCAAAATCCAAGGATGGGAACACGAAACTTTTCCCTGTGTGTGGTATGTGGGGAAAAGCCATGGACAGGCAGGAGTCTTAAAAAGTACTAACTTTTGTTGTAATAGCATTCGATGCGACCACGTATAGCCACGCATAGAATCAAATCTACTAACCTTTAATTGTCGTGAAATAACTTTTGGTGCATCGCTCATGTATATATCGGCCCTCAATACTAGTACTCTCTCTGTCTATAGGCTCATGCAGACCAAATACTCCTTAGTTGTGGTGATGTATTTAGCTAGGGCCTGGTCCACGAGAGATGGGACATAAATCGTAAAGGGTTACCATAAACATGTGAACTCGCCCACGCATACATGTATATGGGCATAGCTTGGTTTAGGTCCTAAACCATAGTTTAGGACCTAAACACTCATCACATTTGTCGGACTACTAAAAATTTCATAATCCGGACTCAGAAATTTTCGGATGTTGTTGAGACAGTGTTTTGGTATGTTACTAAGATGAAACGTATTTATCCCAGCCTTACAAAACATCATATACATGTATCTAAATAAAAGTGTATTCAACAGTGTAATGTTGGTCTGCCATGATGAGAAGGTTACAGCAAGCTACAGTTATGAGCCAGAAAGCATAATGTACACAAGTACTTCAAGGGTAAAAAATAAATAAATAAATAAACCGTTTAATAAACAATTTAATGTATCGAAACTTCCATATTGGATTTGAGTTGGACTATGAATCTCATTAACCCGACGATGACGGCGGATCGGATTGTTATTGGGAGGTCCTTAATCTGCTCGCTTGGCGAAGAGAGTGCGGTTCGGGAAGGCTAAGCGTACCCTGCAAAACCAAACGAGGCATATACCGATAAGGTTATTCAAAGGTATACCTTTTAAAACCTACTCTTACTACGTTTGGTTTAAAATATGACATTGGTTGAACGTTGCATCAGCGTTGCCTTTTTTCAGTGCCGTTACGTGATGTTGGAATAGACTTAAGTTTCATTCCAGTGTCAGCTGCTGATCAGATGCATGCAGTTATTCTCTAGTTTACGCAAGTCTGACGCAAGGTTTAGAAAATGCCATATGAGTTGTGTCTATTATTTGTGTCAGCAATCATAGATAGTGGTTGCATGCATGAAACTTATTTTCCATTTTAGTGGGCAACTGTGTTGGAGGTTAAGTATAGCTTTCAAGCCTAGGCATATGGTTTTGCACATACATAATGTTGCATGTACGCACTTCCTTTTTCACTGTAGCTACTCTTTGTACGAACCAAAGGATATCGTACTAAGTGAGTATAAGTGGCCTCGAAAAGGCTATTCTTAAGAATAGCACTTTACTAGGTCAGTTAAATGATGCCTTTTGCAAGATGCACCCATGGTTAGCGCAAAATTGTGTACCAGATCTGCACATGCATGCTGCTGTCAGTAGAGTTAGTGCAGATGCAGTGCTTAAAAAGGCACTGAATGAAAAAAAGCAGGGGACTTTTATTCTGATTCTATTAACGTATATTATTATTAAAAGTACTGTGCTGTATTAACCGTTTATATTACTGTGCCTTGTTGCATAATAAACATGTTATCGGACTCGTACTCACAACTGTTTCGTGGATAATATTTGGTCCGAATGACGACTCCTGTTCTTTTTTAGTCTGCATGGGTACACGCACAAAGGATCAATTACGCATCAGAATTAACAAAGAATGAAACAAGTAAATAAAAAACCTTCTCTATGAGAAAGTTGGTGGGATATAGGAGTTGAAGGCAATGGTGGTGTAAAAGCAAGGAAACAAGGGTCTGTAACAGTAAGGGAAAATGTCATAGTCCTATATTTAGCCCGTTTGTAGCATATACTATGTGCGTGTGCTAAATATAGGACTATGACATTTTCCCTTACTATTACAGACCCTTGTTACCTTGCTTTTTGCACCACCATTGCCTTCAAATCCTATATCCCACCAACTTTCTCATAGAGAAGGTTTTTTATTTACTTGTTCATTCAACTGCGCTGGTCGATGCAGATATTTGAGTCCCTGATATGGTTATGTACTAGCTATAGGCCACGGGCCTGTATTATCTCTGGTTGCCTTCTTCTAACCATGAGGAAGATCATCCTTCAGCAGATAGTTTTCTTAGATAAGTTAATGTTTAATCTCCAGCTCGTCGTTCTTATTAAAGCGCGGTTAGCAGCTTCAATAAAGGACGTGCTATATTGCCATTAAGAAGAGTAACTAATAGCAGCTTCTTTCATTTTCCGATTGTACAAAGGTCACTCCTTCTTTTTTAACTTTGATGATTATATTTAAAACAGATAGTTTATACAACTTTAGCGGTGGAAACAGGTCTTTTTTTTAACAATGTCTTTGACACAGCATATTGACAGAATTAAGAAACGACAAACTACTATAAAATTACATTTTCAGAAAGCTGACTAATCGAGCATTACTTTAGATCTTTTCATTGGATACCAGGCAATTGGTTTATTTATTATTAGCAATTGAAGTTTTGTGATGCATTGAAAGAATATTGCTTAATAAGAGCGAATGCCAGAGCCATTCTCCGTAGAGTATAGAACCGAACCTGTCTGTTACTGTAAAGGTGTTTTATGTGTATTTCATGTATTCTTGAATTCTCTTGTATCAATTTAATAATACTTGAAAATATTTCATTGATTTGGTAGTCATCTCTGACCTCAGTTAGCACAGTTGGAACCATATTGGCATTGCCGCTTCAAACTTGCATTACAAGAAATATTATTAACTGTTTTGCCATTCAAATGTTATTGATTCCAACTTGATGCCTTCGATTTCCTAAACTGATGACTGTGATAAAGTGACTTTAGTCATGTGGCCAATTCTACTTTAGATCAATTATAATTCTAGCCACCAAGCTGATACCATTGTTTTTATACTTCAACATCATCCTTATGTAAGGACCATGCTCCTTAAATAAGGATTAAACGTTATGCTTGCTCATTACTAATGATATAATTGAGCTCCATCACCTATTCCAGCATCTTGAATGTGTAATTGTTGATCTGTTTGTCACTTTGTCTTCCTAGTACTGTTTTGTTTAAACTCAAGGTTCTATTATTCTGGATACTGTGTTAGTCTCTGAATCACACCTGATAAATAATCACACAGTTGTTGAACCATTTCTTCCTCATGTGAACCATACCCTCCGGTGATTTTTTTTGCAGTTGGGTCTTTTGTGTCTTCTCAATTCTTTGTCATTCCATTGTATTTTATTTATGCAAAGTAGTAATCTACATTGAGTCAGACAGCAGGGATGGGTTCAATAATTAATGAAGGGAAGGGTACAGGCGGGCAGTAATTGGAGTTGTTCTAGTATATACAATAGCATGTGCATAATGGGATATACAGAGCCAGAATAGCCCTCCCCCTCCCCTCCCCCCATAATGGAGAATGTGGCTTATATGTATTAACATAACTGGTCCCCATCCAGCTACCAGCCAGCCATGTCTGTACAACTACACCATTGGTGCTGCCCTACCTGTCATCATCACACAGTCTGCACCAGTGTGTCTGATATGTCCACAAACCAGTGCCACTACATGGGCAGTTAGTGGTGGAAGTACCCCACCTACCATACCTGGAGCACCTTACATACTGTATGTGGTGTCACCTGTTACCACCTTCATTGAAGGCCCACAGGTTGGGTGTTATTCAACTGGACCATACCTCGTAGCTGCAAATTACAGTATGTGTGTGGAATTGTATTGTCCTATCAAATACTCTTCAGTCTGCAACCTTATCATCACACAGTTGCCATAGCTGCTCCAGTGATCCCTCAGGTGGTGACTTATGTGAATGAGACAGAGACATTGAACCTGGCATGTTCCACTGTGGTCACTGTTACCTCATCAGCTGTTGCATTACTTGGCCAATCATGGCTGGGTCCTCTTGGGAACACCATAGCAACCCAATCATCTGCTACTGTATCCAATATTATGCGTACAGCAGCTGGTAACTACACATGTGTTACAAAGCTGGTACCAAATGCCAAAGGAGTGGCCAATGTGACAGGCTCCACCCAGGTGGTAGTCTACTGTGAGTGACCTCCATATTGGAGGAGCATTGTCACCATGTTCCTCATATCCCCACAGACCCTCCCACCATCACATCACCACAGTCCACTGTCTACATGCCCCAGGGCCTCAGTGTTAAGCTGAACTGTACCTTTGATGGCCTCCCTGTCCCCAACATTGTCTGGACCCTCCCCAATGGGAGTGTCCTCACCTCCTCCCAGGGTCGCTTCATCACCCAGTCCACCTCCACCTCTACCACCCTCACCATATCATCCCTGGTGGGGGGAGGGGACACTGGGACTTACACTTGTAGTGCTTCAAACTTTAGGGGCGTGTCCTCCCGCACAGTGAGGCTGAATGTGCAGGGTGAGTGGTGGGAGTAGCTGTTTTGAATCACTTGTTGGCATGCAAAAACAATGTTTCCTTCCATATGGACATAGCCACCTACTGTCACCCTATGTATGCTGTATTTGGTAGTAGACCTCATCCACCAGTACCACTTATCATCCCCTAGTGATGCTGTTATAAATTCATCATATCTCTCCTCCCCATTCCTCTGCTCCTCCTCCCCAGTGCCTCCTGATTCTCCCTCCAATTTGACGGTAACCTACACAGGCAACTCCTCCATCTCTCTCAGCTGGTCCGTTGGGTTTGATGGCTACTCTAACCTGTCCAGTGTTGTCATCAACTATGAGGTGGACAGGTACCCTCAGGATGGTACCAGGTCCCAGACCTTCCCCATGGGGACATCTGCTACCCTCACTGGTCTACATCCTTACTCCAACTACACCATCCATGTCAGACTGACCAATGCTCTTGGACTGGCCAGTAATCCTATCAACATCACCTCAAACACCATTTCTTTGAGTGAGTCCCAGTTATTAATGTAAATTGCTTTAACCCTTCTACCACCACAGGACCAGGGGCACCCACTATCACTAGCTTGGTGGCAGACAGCTCTACCCAAATGACCATCATGTGGATGGTGAGCATGTGATGTCATCTATCTCTCTTCTCCTCCTCCCTTCCTTAAACTATTTCAGTTTAGTTGTATGCAACCTTCTTCCCTTGGATCCAACATGGTAATTGGATGGCCTGAGGGCTTAAGATCACCCCATGTCTATCTGAACATACTTTTCGTTCAGTTGTCCAGTTTCATTTCATATAACAAGAATTTTTGATGAAATTGTAATGGTTGTAATCTTCCCTCTCCTTCCCTCTCCTCCCCTCTCCTTTCCTCTCCTCCCCTCTCCTTTCCTCCTCCCTTCTCCCTGGCATTTACACTATCATTGCTGGTCAATTGTTAATATGCTTCCAGTAATTGTTCCCATGCTCTAATTGGTGACACTTCACAATACAGGTTGTAACAGGTTGTAACAGCTTTTTAAAAATTGTTCATCTTTTGGTTCCCTACCCACCCAAAATGTTTGTGGTTGACAATAAGATCCATGTGGTCTGTTGTTATGACTCCTAGCAATGTCTACACCATGTCTTCCTTAGCACAGTGTGGTTATTGGTATTAATGTATCTGGTCCCCTCCAGGCCACACCCACCAACACTACCACCACTGCTCCTTTGGCTAGCTGGACTGTTCGCTACACTTGTACATCTTCCTGGAGCACCAGGTGTCCTTCCAATACCATCACATCCCTCCCTCCCTCCACCTCCTCCCTCTCCATCCCTGTACCCTTGAAGGGTTCTAGCTACACATTTGTAGTGGAAGGAGTCAATGTTGCAGGCATTGGAGACCCATCGCCCCCGGCAACCAATCAGACATTAGTGGATTGTGAGTTTGGTGACTTGGTTTATTGGTGGGACATATTGGAACCCTTGGATGTCCTACAGTGGGTGTGGCCTCACATTGCCTGATGTGAGGACATCTATAGAAGCACACCTGGGGGTGGGGCTAACCAGAGGAGAGAGGGGGAGTGCCCTTAGTGAAGAACGTGCATGTGGAATATAAATTATCTACCTGTACATATCACTATCCCCACCTATTTCTCGTCTCCTCCCCATTCCTTCCCTCCCCCCCATATGATATGCCTATTTTCTTTAAATTGAGCCACAAAAAATGATCTGTTAGCAATGACTCAAGTTACAGTTATTAATTTCAGAATCATGGGATGATATTTCACCTCTACTAAATAAAAGGCAGCTGGGGCGGGGGGGGGGGGGGGGGGGGCTTTCCCGTCCCCAGAGCTCCAAGGTTGCAACGTCACAGCTCCCCAAAGTTAATATAACCTGTATATGGAAAATGACCATGGTGATGGTTATAAGTCCACTATGGCACACATATCCTTTCAGGTTCATCTGTGCAGCTGGCTGATGGTACAACAGTTGGTGTGTCTGTCTCTGTCACCTTTGTGGTGTCCTTCTCTCTTGGAGTGTTGGTGGCTTCTGTCCTCTGCTACATTTCAAGAAGGTCCACAGGGACATCATACAAACCAAGTTCACATGCTGATCCCACCCCTGTGTATGATGAGGTGGGCACTAATATGAAGATGAAAGGAGCTGCCATGGAAATAGTTGAGAACACTGCATATGGTGTAACATCATTGTCATAGTTCACACACACATGTGCACACATGCATCCACTTACACCTGATTATTGATTCAGTTATGTCATGGACTAATGATAGCTGGGTTAGATTTTAAAAGTGATTTAACTACTCGATAGGTGTATGCCTTGATCTGTTGTCATTCAATGCATGCAGACAATGTTGAATCATTCACTGTCTGCTCTAACAGGCTGAAGTACCCCATGCACTATCATTATCTGTTCACATAGTCTCGTACCCAGACCCAGATTCACAACACCTGTGGACGGATTGCATCACAGCTACATGGAAGATGCCGCATCTGTTGGGAATCTGGGTCAGGGTACGAGATTACTGAAGATAGTGGTTATAGAGCCATGATGGGATAGCTGTGCATCATCACCATTGAGTAAGCCAGTGCCCAAAACCAAGAGACTGGCTATGCTGTCCTCATGAATGGCTTCAGTGTTAGCAGTGGCAGCGATAATTAGCAAAATATTCACCTGGACAAAATAAACTTAGCAAACCCTCCATTGGTTGACTGCTCCCCACTCTATGAATAGAATTCACTGTTTATACACGCCTTTGCGGGTGTACATAGAGCTTGCCCTTTTTCTAATATTTTATTTCTTTTTCGTGCCCCGCCTACATGTCACCTTTGTGGTGTCCTTCTCTCTTGAAGTGTTGGTGGCTTCTGTTCTCTGCTACATTTCAAGAAGGTCCACAGGGACATCACGCAAACCAAGTTTACATGTCACTGTGATTGACGAGACGGGCACCAATAGGAAAATGAAGAACACTTTAAATGGATTTGGGATACCATCTGTATTTGTGGGAATGGATGAGAATTATGTATAACACTGCATTTATGGCATACGGCATCTGTTTCATATATAGAAGAAGTTTTCACCATGTGGATGTTAATACAGCATCAAACTATAATTGCTATATCTTAATTCTTATAACTGTTAACATTATCACTTCATGCTACCCCGTTTCTATGTGCGTAAATGTGATGTGGTGTCTTGCACTGCCGGGCTACCGACGGAGGTACGATAATGCAATTTAAGGAGCTCCTTACGACGGCACATCTTCAGGTATTGGAGCTTCAAAGTCGGGATTTACGTAGAGAGGGTCGCTTTTGATTTGTTCCGTTAGTTATCCGTTCAGTGCGGAGATATAGCTAGCTGCATGCGTGTACAAAGTGCGTATAAACACTTTGCTGCTTGATTCGTGCTCTGTATGGCGGGGAAGTGACAGTCAGGTCTTCCACAGCAACTGAAGCGACTGAACTAGATTAGTTCATGTACATGTACAGAGCTATGCACAAGTGTGTGTGGTTCCAATACATACAAAAAAAGCAGCATTAAATGTTGGCTTGATTCTAGCGGCAGCCAGCCTAACCTCGTCTCATTGTACCCCACCATCATTGGACATCAATCATGAATTTGCATTTTTCCTTCTTTAAATTTGCCCCGACCTGCTGCAGACGAGATAGGACTTTCGCCAAAGTTTTTATGTGCTCTTCTCTTGACGAGTCTGCCACCAAAATATCATCTATGCATACCTGAACGTGGGGAATATCCTGCAAGATTCCTTCCATCGTTCGTTGGAAAATAGCCGGGGCTGCTGCAACGCCAAATGGCAACCGGTTATAACGAAAGAGGCCCTTGTGTGTAGAAATGGTCACAAACTCTTTCGACTCTTCCTCTAGCTGCAACTGCAAGTAAGCGTGCGACAGGTCCAGTTTAGAGAACACTTTAGCTCCCGTCATGGACGCCAGCACATCGTCTATTCGGGGAAGGGGATAAGAATCCACAGTTGCAACACTATTAACATTAAGTTTATAATCCCCACATAACCGTAAACTCCCATCTGTTTTTACCACCGGTACCACAGGAGCGGCCAATTATGAGAACCTCACAGGCTCTATGACACCATCCCTTCGTAAGCGCTCCAGTGCTTGCTCCACTTTATCTCTCAAAGCGTACGGAACTGGCCGTGGTTTGTAAAAGCGCGGTTTGACAATCTTATCCACATGGATCTTAACTCGAATTCCCTCTAGGAATCCAAGCTTCTCTTCAAACCGGCAGTCTGGCGTACAGTTTCTCCAGCAATTGCTCAACTCCGTCTACATAAAACAAAGAGAGGTTAATTTTAAGCTCACTCGACCTATCAGCGACCCTGCACGACGAGTAAGTCCAAGGAGCGATAATACTGGACCCCATACGCAAATCTTTCCAACGACATTGATACACTTTCCCCAGGTCTCGTCCCCAGACCCAGATTCCCAACAGCTGCGGGTGGATTACATCACCACTACGTGGAAAGTGGGTCTGGGAAATAAGAACGACGCACTTGTTCCGAGCGTCCCTCAATGTTTATGTCCAAAAATAGTACGGCAATCTAAATTTAGAACTAATCTATGTTTAATCTTAAAGTTTGAACTTTTCTGTGTGATGCTGCAGCTGGTGGTTGATTATATTACATCCTGCTATTTGGTATTAAATATAAGAAAGCCATTATACACTCAAGCAAACCTTTTGCATTCACATGCACTATATCACACAGGATTACATGTACACAGATGGATCAGCTAAAAGAGTTCATGTGACTATGCACATGTGTTGAAGTGGTGCACCTGCCATTATTTACAACTTTGCAACCTCACATAAATTCAGTCCTGAACCATTTCCTCCTTCGTCAAATGTCACTGTCACCACTTCTACCATGTGACGTTTGTGACGTGTCAATGTGCGTGTGAACCCTGCAGTGGGTCCTAGCACTTTTATTACTTCAGTGAAGGCAGTTTCATCTGTTTCAGCTTGTCGTAAAGTTGTTTCATGAGCCTGTGATGATGGAGAGCATTTCTTGTGGCATGATACGAGAAGTTGAAACAACTCGAGTCGAATGTCCTTGTTCATGGCACAGAAGAAAATGAATATCAAGAAACCTTGGAGCGAGTTGATCAACGCAAACATAATCTGGAAAGTCTGGTCAGCTTTCACGACTGTCAGTGCCCCAAAGATCCAGGTAAGGCCAAACAGGACACATATGCTAGTGATGTTTATCATCAGTTGAATAGAATCAGAATTTTTTTTGTTTCTGCTTGATCGCTTCAGCATGTGCTTAATTAGCACCACAATCACAACAATAAATATGACTGCATTGAAGGCAAGAACAAGAAATATTGGTCCCAAGAATGCGGCAAAGAATGCTGCAATATTACTAATGAAGCAACTATACGGAATGTGAGAGGTATAACTTGAATGAGATGTGCATGCACAAGCATGCAGTTGGCTTACTATCCATAAGGTGTGTCATGTTTAACAAGCAGATTTTGATCCATGGCCAGTGGAATACTTACTGGAACCAACGGTGTCACTGAAGGAGTAAAAATAATACATAATAAAAAGTATATACCATGCGAAGCATACCCCAACAGATGAGAGACAGAATGACAATGTATCGTGTGGTAGTATGGAAAAACACAAGGACAAGCTTCTGAAATATCAGCAAGGCCTCCGCACCCATCCACATCATGGCCACCAGGGTGAAGTAGTGGATCAACACAGACACAGTCACACAGCCTCCATAATTCTCTGTCCTGTCAATTCCAATCACAAACACCAACAGCATACCAATGAGGGCACAGCACAGCTGAATGTGGTACTTGGATACATCCTTCTCTCTCTGTTTCCTGAGCATTTTTGAGGTGTATCAAGCAACTTACAATTAACCAGTTATACTAATTGACCTACTTTATTAGTGCAAGGCTCAAAATTGTTAAAACCAGCCCAAGAAGAGACAGAGACACCCCAACAAAGGTGATGGCTTCCAATGCTCGTTGAGCAGGCTTGCTTGGAGGTTCAGGTCTGATTCTGCTTGATATGTCCTGCAATGATCAAAGTAAGAGTACTGTGTACGACTGCACAACCCTCACCACTAGGATGGCAAAGTTTGTCAGGTGAGAGCATTGACACTGTATTTGTATTTGGCTACTTGAAGTGTTGCTCACGTTGGTGATGCATCCCTCAGTAGTCCAGTTACCTCTCCCTCCTGATGGTAAATGTAATATGTGGAGTCTTAACAGACAGCTGCATTGCTTTTTAAAATAAAATTCCAATTCCAATTATAGTACATACCCCCTAAACTAATTTATTGTCAATCCAACCAAGCACCTAGTTACCACTTCTCTCCCATCTCTCACAGTACCTGCTGCACTAAAGTTCCAACTGACACAGTCATATCTTGAATAATTCTGCATACAGTGATAATAACTGCTTCCACACATTTTTACAATGACCTTACTTTGCTAGGAATGGTGAACAAAAACTGAGCTGGAGTCAAAAGGTTTGCGATAGAGGCCACAATTGTAGCTCCAAGAACAAGAGATGCTATCTTGCTGCTGTTTGAAGAATTGGCAAGTGGAAAAAATGATGCTATGGGATAGATGGAGAAAAAAATCCCAATATTAGTGCTATTAAAAGATTTGAACAATGATGATGGCAAGAAAACAGATGCAGCATATGCTGGAGTAGAGATGCTGGAAGTGTTTCCTGTTTTTAGGCTGCCATTTCCAACATCTTGCGTTGAATAGCTAAATCTGATGCCTTCGGTGGTAAGGTTAGCTAGAGGAATCTAGTTGGCAGTTACTTCATCACTAACATATGTGCGCACACTTAATCAGAGGCAAACCTTTTGAGCAACAAATGTAACTTGGTTTTCAGAAGAGACAAAGGATGTAATATTTTCTTGCTCAACGAAGCTTGAAGCGATTGTTTCAAATGACTTAACAATTCTGGGAATAGATTTCAGTTTAAAATGACAAGACGTGATAAGAGATGGTATATTACATTGAACCACTTCTTTCTAGTACCATTGGTGGCCAATATTGGATGCTGCTCAGAATGCTGACAACATTGATGATAGTCTGATAGAGGGTAATTGTATGAATACGTGACAACAACACTACATCATGTACCTCCTTCAGCACTGGTGCAGCTGTTGGTGATGATATTTTGGCAGCTTGTGTTATCACATTTGTCACAACAGCCAGGTTTGAAGCACTTTGGTCCACCTTTGTAGCTTGAGACACTACAGCCTGTAACTGTGATGTAATGTTTAACACATTTTCTGAAGTGATGTTTTGCTGATGAAGATATAAACTATAATTATTGCACATGATTTTGAAATTTGAAAACCCTCACATATTTTAATAATGCTCTGAGCTCCTTCAACTGCTTGGTCACCACTGTAGGACATACTGAAGCATCCTCTGTCCAGGTCTGTCCATTACAATACCGTGTTACATTTTGGCCATCTACCCCGTACTGACACATTTGGGATACAGTCTGACCATCCACGGCCTCTGGCCAGCTGTATGTCCCTTCACTGCTAGCCACATCCAGAGCACAACTGCAAAATTCGTTTGCTGAAATCCAAGTACCACAGTGGAATAAATATATGCTTGATGATGCATGGACACCAAACCTGATATGACTTGTGCATATTCTCCCAGAATAATTGCTGTACTGTTGATGGGTACTGATCCAAATGTCTGCACAAACTTTGTTATCTCAGTCTATGATAAGCCCAGTAAGATCAAAATATTGCATCCAATCCTGTATGATCCAGTAGTGACATCAGTTTGGCACCTTATATCAGTGTACACACCAAGTAAATAAACATTCCAACGTGTTGATTTTACCTTTGTTCTGAAGTGCACAGTGTCCACAGCTGAAATACTTTATCTATGCCACTCCTTTGAAGGCTGACATTTGCTATTGTTGTTACCTGATAATGGAGAGCTGAACATAAATATTTGTTTAAAACGAGGTTACCTCATCTTGAATCTGTGAAAGAACAGCATCATTTATATTGGATAGAGTGGATATCCTGAGATATACTGTAGTGGATGATGCTGTGTTAAAGAATTCAGTTAAGTCAGCTAGATGCATACACATATTTAATTAGAATACATGACTAAGGCCAGAGGCAATAGTGCTGCAAGCTGCTCATGCATGCTTCCAACAAACATCAGTCAGTTATAGTACTTCATGCTCCATTTGTAACAAATGGATGGCTGCATGTACTTGGTAAAAGGAATTAACTTCCCCATGCTTACACTTCATGTTCAGCCATCCAGCGATGCAGGGACATTTATGGTTGAAGAATTCAAGGTACTTCAGAGACGTAGATATGTCATTAGGCCCTCATCATTATAATACCTTATTGCTAAACCTATACAGCTCTTTTATTTCTGTTGCTTCTCAAGGAGTGTGAGATTTCACATTCTGGCAGTTATTTTTGAGTAATTACCAGAACAGCAACTTAAGGCTAAGTACGTGCATTTAAGTATCACCGCAGCACAGAATTTATGAAATCATACTGTTCCTGCTTTAAACTGAATTCACATGTGCTAGTCATTCAAGTATGTTATATAAATTAACATCTTCCCTCCAGTTTGCAGGGAGGGGCAGTTTATTTATTTGAAATCTGCAGGATCATCAGCTAGCCTGCCTATATGGATGGGATATGACCATTTCAGACTACCCAGAATGGTTTGGCACAAAATCAAACAAATTTAGGAAGCTTGAAATGGTACGCTGGACAATTACAGGCTGCTACTTTGGTCTGACGTACCATTCTGGGTAAGATTAAATTACACATTCACCACAAAGGTGATGACAATGGCAGCTGTGCATGCATTTCGCATACAGATCAGAAACAAATTAATCTACACATATTAATAGTATACCATCCCAATGTAGCTTTTCAAACAAAAATTATTAAGGAACCCGGGAAAAATAAGTGTCCCAAGGCAGACCTAGTCTATCTATATGCGACCTCACCACTTCACCCCTCAGTACACAATACATACATAGCCCCCTACAAAACACTTACCATAGCTGCTTGCAAGTACTGTTGTTAAGAAAAACACTCTATTTGGATATATTTAGAGCGTTCAAAGTTGTAACCCTTTTGTAATCAATGGAATATCATACTTTTTAAAGTGGACACAGACTTTTGGGTGCAAATTTCAAATTGACTATACCTGTTCGCAATTATAGTGCATAGCAAATGTTCTACTAGATTAATTAATATTTATCAAATACCACCATTTTACATATCCTACGGAGCTTGCTGTGGAAAGAATCCAAACAATTGTGAACAACAACTTGATTTGTTGCTGTTTTTTTCTTCATTTCCGAGACGAATATCATTACGCCTCTTATTAAACCCAATTTTAAATTTAAACCGTTTGGTATAATGGGAGCATGTGGGACACAGGCTTGTTTGCTGCTGTTTCTTCTAAAGAGATATTTTCAGCATGGTTGATGTAAGCACTTATCTATTTAGATTAGATACCAAAATGTTTAGATATCTGAGAAGTAGTATGAGGAAGGAATGAATGGAAGGAATGAAGGAGAGAGGGATTGGAGTAGGGTTAGGAGGAGGGTAGAGAGGAGGAATGGGGAGAAGGTTCTTTTGTTTGGATAATTTTCCTAACCTAAGGGGGTTTATTATTTAAACAGCATTTAGTCCAATAAGAGAGAATCTGATGTGTGGGCTGGGGAGGAGGGAGCCCACAACTACCTCTTTTTTAATGATTATCCACCCCAGTCTTTCAACATACTCTCATTATCTTATCTCATATGGCCACACCCCTCCAATAGAGACCATAAAAGTGAAAGAGCTGGGACCAATCAAGAAGCCACCGGCATAACCATGACTGTCCCCAGGTTGGGAGGGGTATAGTACACTATGGATGTCACCTAACCTGCTGTGGTGAAGGTGGTGGTAGTGTAGTTGGAAGGATTCACATTGACATTCTTTGTGGCCACACCCACAGTATAGGCTGTACCAGGGATCAATCCAGTCAGCTGGTAGCTCCTTGTGTTGTTGGGTAGGGATGTGGTAGCTATGATCCAGGTATTACTAGAGGTAGGTCTGTAGCTGACATAGAAGGTATCTATAAACCCAGCAGGGGTCTGCAGAAGCCATGATATGGTGGCATAAGTGTCAGTCACAGCAGAGCTCTGGATACTACTGGGCATTATAGGATATCCTAGGATATCAATGGTAAGAAGCAGGATACTAAAGGACGTGTTGTTAGGGGTGTGATCACCTAACCATTCAGTAATCTCATTGCTGAGGACACAACACCAAAGTAGAGGCCATTGTAGGCTGTGATGTTGAATCTGAAAATGATAGGTAATACACAGCTAAGATGTGTGACTGCGTAGGTGTACTGTAGAAACAGAGTTATTAATGCACTGAATGATGAGGTTCATTAATCACTCTTTGTAAATAAAATTAAGTGATGATGGATCACTGAGATGCAAAGAAAGGTTTGTACACACCCCCAGCTGCATAGAGCACCCTCTATACCAGCCATCTGTACACCCCAGCTGCATAGAGCACCCTTGATACCAGCCATCTGTACACCCCAGCTGCGTAGAGCACCCTCTATACCAGCCATCTGTACACCCCAGCTGCATAGAGCACCCTCTATACCAGCCTTCTGTACACCCCAGCTGCATAGAGCACCCTCTATACCAGCCATCTGTACACCCCAGCTGCATGGAGCACCCTCTATACCAGCCATCTGTACACCCCAGCTGCATAGAGCACTCACTATACCAGCCATCTGTACACCCCAGCTGCATAGAGCACCCACTATACCAGCCATCTGTACACCCTAGCTGCATAGAGCACCCTCTATACCAGCCATCTGTACACCCCAGCTGCATAGAGCACCCTCTATAACAGCCATCTGTACACCCCAGCTGCATAGAGCACCCTCTATACCAGCCATCTGTACACCTCAGCTGCATGGAGCACCCTCTATACCAGCCATCTGTACACCCCAGCTCCATAGAGCACTCTCTATACCAGCCATCTGTACACCCCAGCTGCATAGAGCACTCTCTATACCAGCCATCTGTACACCCCAGCTCCATAGAGCACCCTCTATACCAGCCATGACATAGTTGAGTTAAGAGATAGTTCTTCAAGCAGAACCCTTTCAAAACAGACAAAGGCAACTTCTGTCTCAAGGATAAACAACGTAGGTTAACATCTGCATCTTAAACCCCAGCTGTAAATAGGCTATACATGGCATTTAAAGAATATATTAAACAATTAAGGAACACAAAATAATCATACATGTATATCCTTGCATGTGTATTAGACACATAACTTGCATGCTTTGAACTCACTGATACAATGAATTCAGCACCAGTCCTGTCAGCAGTATTTGGGTATCATTAGTGGTGGCCATGTTGACACTGTTGGTGTTGGTGTTCTGATCCACAATGCCATACTGGATGGTGTAGTGGAGGATAGCCAGACCTCCATTATCAGATGGGGGGACCCAGGTAAGGTTGGCTGACGTTATAGTTATCAGATTAACTACTACACCCATAACTGCTGTTGGAGCTATGGAAGGGGGAGGAGGAAGAGAAAGAGGTGGGGAGAGATGTAAAGGTACATGATATAGTGTACATGTATGCTTCATTCACCACCCTCTCTCCACTGGTTAGCCCCACCCCCAGGTGTGCTTCTATAAATGTCCTCACATCAGGCAATGTGAGGCCACACCCACTGTAGGACATCCAAGGGTTCCAATATGTCCCACCAATAAACTAAGTCACCAAACTCACAATCCACTAATGTCTGATTGGTTGCCGGGGGTGATGGGTCTCCAATGCCTGCAACATTGACTCCGTCCACTACAAATGTGTAGCTAGAACCCTTCAAGGGTACAGGGATGGAGAGGGAGGAGGAGGAGGGAGGGAGGGATGTGATGGTATTGGAAGGACAGCTGGTGCTCCAGGAAGATGTACAAGTGTAGCGAACAGTCCAGCTAGCCAAAGGAGCAGTGGTGGTAGTGTTAGTGGGTGTGGCCTGGAGGGAACCAGATACATTAATACGAATAATCACAATGTGCTAAGAAATACATTGCTTGGAGCCATAACAACAGACTTCCTCATACATATACATATTGGGTGGGTAGCAAATCGAATGGTGAACAAAACAAAAAGCTGTTATAACCTGCTAAAACCTGGTAACATTTATTGTGGTGTGTAACCAAAGAAAAGTATGGGGATAATTATTTGAAGCATGTTTTTTCTATGGCATGTGCAACTGAAATGAAATTAGATAACTTAGCAAAAAGACGTGCAGATGATGATGGAGTGATCTTATGAGCTCAGGCCATCCAATTATCATGGCATTGGTCACAATTGGTCATTGGGAGAAATGGAGAAGGGGGAGGAGTGGAAGGAGGGGAGGAGGGGGAGGATGCAGGAGGACATGGAGAGATGACATTATATGCTCACCGCCCACATGATGGTCAGTTGGGTAGAGCTGTCTGCCACCAAGCTAGTGATGGTGGGTGCCCCTGGTCCTGTAGTGGTAGAATGGTTAAAGCATTTAACATTAATGACAGGGACTCACTCAAAGATATGGTGGTTGAGGTGATGTTGGTAGGATTACTGACCAGTCCAACAGCATTGGTCAGACTGACATGGATGGTGTAGTTGGAGTAAGGATATAGACCAGTGAGGGTAGCAGATGTCCCCATGGGGAAGGTCTGGGACCTGGTACCATCCTGAGGGTACCTGTCCACCTCATAGCTGATGACAACACTGGACAGGTTAGAGTAGCCATCAAACCCAACAGACCAGCTGAGAGAGATGGAGGAGTTGCCTGTGTAGGTTACAGCCAAATTGGAGGGAGAATCAGGAGGTTCTGGGGAGGAGGAGCAAGATAGGAAAGAAGAAAGGTGAGTCGGGAGTCTGCATGAGGGGATAACAATGACACACACATACATGAAGAGCTAAATGTGATTGGCACATGTCTGCTGAGTATGTATACGTACAGGGGTATAGCATATGAGGTGTGTGTCCTAATGCACAAACAGTACCACAAAGAAATCCCAATTACTAACTGCACTTTGGGTGTTGCATGACAACAAGTGACTATGACTGAGTAACGTCGGAATATTTTTGTTTAACTAAAGTAGAGTTGTCCAAAAACTGCTAAATGAGGCAGCAGAGGAATGTTATGTAGTTGGAAGGGGTTTCAACAACAATCTGAAGCTGTGAACATGAGTAACGTCTGATTGGTATAATTTTTCACAGTGTCTGGAAGAATTCATTAGTAATGGTAAACACATGTTTGATGCAGATATGCTTATCTCGACAGTAATCGGTTAAACCAACTTACCCTGCACAATCAGCCTCACTATGCTGGTGGACACCCCTCTAAAGTTTGAAGCACGACAGGTGTAGGTCCCAGTGTCCCCTCCCCCCACCAGGGATGATATGGTGAGGGTGGTAGAGGTGGAGGTGGACTGGGTGATGAAGCGACCCTGGGAGGAGGTGAGGACGCTCCCATTGGGGTGGGTCCAGACAATGTTGGGGACAGGGAGGCCATCAAAGGTACAGTTCAGCTTAACACTGAGGCCCTGGGGCATGTAGACAGTAGACTGTGATGATGTGATGGTGGGAGGGTCTGTGGGGACATGGGGAACATGGTGACAATGTTCCTCCAATATGGAGGTTACTCACAGTAGACTACCACCTGGGTGGAGCCTGTTACATTGGCCACTCCATTGGTGTTTGCATTCAGCTTTGTAACACATGTGTAGTTACCAGCTGCTGTACGGGTAATGTTGGCTACAGTAGTAGATGGTTGGGTTGCTATGGTGTTCCCAAGAGGACCCAGCCATGATTGGCCAAAGAATGCAACAACGAACGAAGATAAAGTGACCACAGTGGAACATGCCAGGTTCAATGTCTCTGTCTCATTCACATAGGTCACCACCTGAGGGATCACTGGAGCAGCTATGGCAACTGTATGGAGATAAGGTTACAGGCTGAAGAGTATTTGATTGGACAATACAGTTGCACACACATACCATTACTTGCAGCTATGGGAGTTGATGATGCAAAACACCCAACCTGTGGGCCACCAATGAAAGTGGTAACAGGTGACACCACATACAGTATGTAAGGTGATCCAGGTATGGTAGGTGGGGTACTTCCACCACTAACTGCCCATGTAGTGGCACTGGTTTGTGGACATATCAGACACACTGGTGCAGACTGTGTGATGATGACAGGTAGGGCAGCACCAATGGTGTAGTTGTACAGACATGGCTGGCTGGTAGCTGGATGGGGACCAGATAATGTTATACACCTTAACATCTATGGGGGGGGGTGGGGGGGGGGGGGGGGGGGGGCACACTGGCCTGTTATGCATGGAATATAGCTGTAGATGGTATGCAATTAGAACATTGTTGTCCACATCCAACAGCTAATTAGTTATTCATATTGAACTCTTCTCTTCATATTGCATGTGTAGGATACTCTGCTCTCTACTAAAGATATATGGATATACCCTGACCCAGTATGCCTGTATTGATGTACATGTGTCCTGCCTCCTCATTACAGATTGCTGCATTCTCCTTTTTAAAATTGCCAAGGATTGGAACTGAACTCTCCATCTCAGAATTACAATGCAGCATCTTATTACAATGTGCTGCATTAATATATATTGCGCTAATATACATTTAGCAACAATCAAAAAATAGTGAATAAAAATATGAGGCATAGTTTAAAAACTGTTTGAACTCATGTGGAGTCAAAGTTTAATTATCATTTGCGATATTGGGCAGCACATATGACTCAATATTGTAATGGTATAAATAACCTACCATAGCTGACTGTGTAGACGAAGAAGACACTCATCAGAAAGGACATCCTGTATTGTATGAGAAAGCCATTAGGTTATGGTCCATTCAAATGATGTTTTTGTGGTGCCTGAAATGCACAATGATAATATGCCTTCATTTGGCGTAATACTCAAGTTGTTGTTAACAGGGTCATGTTCAATGACAACACTCTAATTTGCATTACTGGGCAATGGAATGGCTAGGGGAGTGGGTCACATATGATATTGAAGGCTTGGTGGGCGGGTCATATACGATCTTTCGTTTGTCTACTAAATACATGTTACATTATTAATAAGTGCTTTTTCTGATGCTCAAAAAACAATGACAGGTTCTCTTTTGGATTGATGGGGTTAAAGGTAGAAGCGAGCTTAATAAATGTATAGTAGCAATCCTCCTGACCCTCAGTGTATTCATAAATATAGTGGCATACCTCTAAAGTATAACTCTGTACCAAATAAGGTGTTATCGTAGATTATGGGAGTACTGTATTCTATGATCCGTATTATGGCAGCTTAATTAAATGTCCAATTCCAATTT
Source organism: Eunapius fragilis (assembly GCA_963681505.1). Lineage (NCBI taxonomy): Eukaryota > Metazoa > Porifera > Demospongiae > Spongillida > Spongillidae > Eunapius > Eunapius fragilis. The sequence goes on along the minus strand of OY811973.1, from coordinate 12,464,756 downwards.
AAGAGAGAAGGTGTAACCGCCAGGCCTTTTCCTCCGGCTGCAAGATAATCCAACGCACGTAATGCACATTATATACGCTATTCAAACGAAGGGTCCTCATAACGACCCTTCTAGACCGGGGATTCTCCCCGCGCTGTTCAGTCCCATGCACTTAACAGCTTACCGGATCGATCGGTTCATCCATTTGTCATGCAGGGTATATCTCTGGGTTGAATTAGAGCGCGGTTGGACGCTAGTTCAACGTATAAAATCGATATATGCCGGTCCATAAATGCTAACAAAGATATTTGATCATGAGTAGGGTCTAGAAGGGTCGTTGTGAGGACCCTTCGTTTGAATGGCGTATATAGGTGTTAAGTGGGACTGAACAGCGAGAGTGGCTCTATTATCTATGTCAGTCCTCCTACACGTACCCTTAGACAGTCCCACGTACCTTCTTGCCAAGGTTTCTTACCTTATCCTCATTGCTGTTAAGTTACAGTACCAACTCAATAGCAGTGGCGTATCCAGGATTTCAGCGAGGGGGGTGCTTAAGGTCAGGCCCGATACGAGAAGGGGGGGGTGCTGTCGGTTTCTGGCCCGATACGAAAAGCGGGAGGGGGGGAGGGGGTCGGTTTTTGGCCCGATACGAAAAGCGGGGTGGGGGGTGGGGGTGCTGTCGGTTTCTGGCCTGATACGAAAAGTGTGGGGGGGGGGGGGGGGGGGGGGGGGGGGGGTATGATCGCGTATCGGGGGGCCCGGGATATAGTACAGTAGTAGAGTTCATGCGTACAGGTATCAATAGGCAGCGCAAGCGTGCAGCTATTATTATAAAATGCGGCCCGAAAAGTTATGAATTTATATATGAAAGGACCTATGGCCGAGGGGGGTGCTCAAGCACCCGGAGCACCCCCCCCCTACCTGGATACGCTACTGAGATGCAGGTAACTAAGCGCGTGAATTAATGTTATTTAATAATTTCATACTCGAGACGGAGGGGGGTGCCCGAGCCCCCCCCCCCCCCCCCCCCCCGAGCCCCCCCCTAAATACGCCACTGAATAGCAATCGTCCGAGCTGTCGGTGTTCTTAAAAGAAGGGACATCTTTATTTTGTAATTACTTTCCGCAGAATGCAATTTTATTTCGTGGGCATAATTTTGCTTGTTTACTCGTGTGCACCGCTTAGAAGTTAGCCGTACATTCCACAGCCGCACATTCCACACCAATTAACACAAATGAACGGCCGTGCGGCCGATGACGTAATTGATTTTGCCGCTGGCAGGATAACAATTACCTAAGAAACGATATGATTTTCGGTACTTATGGGGCGCATTTGAATGTGCTTCCATTCTGGGCCTCACCCAGAGGTTACCAGACGTAGCAAAGTCTAGCTCATGTAATTGGCTCCTCCCAATTGAGAACCCATGGCTATGTCATCATTACACACATACCTTGAGTAAGTTAGATACTGCTAATCACCAGGGAAGCATGGTACTGGTGAGGCTGTGCATTCTGGATCTCACCCAGAGGTTCCCTGACTTGGTAAAGTCTATCTCATGTCACTGGCCCCTCCCACCTGAGGACCCATGGCTATGTCATCATTACACACACACACCTTGAGTAAATTAGATACTGCTTAATTACCAGGGAAGCATGGTACTGGTGAGGTTGCCTGACATGGGAAAGTCTACCTCAGGTCACTGGCCCCTCCCACCTGAGGACCCATGGCTATGTCATCATTACACAGACATACCCTGAGTAAGTTAGATGCTGCTAAATCACCAAGGAAGCATGGAACTAGTGAGGTTGTGCATTCTGGATCTCACCCAGAGGTTGCCTGACTTGGTAAAGTCTATCTCATGTCACTGGCCCCTCCCACCTGAGGACCCATGGCTATGTCACATTACACACACATACATTGAGTAAAATAGATACTGCTAAATCACCAGGGAAGCATGGTACTGGTGAGGCTGTGCATTCTGGACCACATCCAGAGGTTGCCTGACATGGGAAAGTCTACCTCAGGTAACTGGCCCCTCCCACTAGAGGACCCATGGTTATGTCATCATTACACACACATATTGAGTAAGTTAGATACTGCTTAATCACCAGGGAAGCATGGTACTGGTGAGGCTGTGCATTCTGGACCTCACCCAGAGGTTGCCTGACTTGGTAAAGTCTATCTCATGTCACTGGCCCCTCCCACCTGAGGACCCATGGCTATGTCATCATTACACACACATACATTGAGTAAGTTAGATACTGCTTAATCACCAGGGAAGCATGGTACTGGTGAGGCTGTGCATTCTGGATCTCACCCAGAGGTTGCCAGACTTGGCAAAGTCTATCTCAGGTCACTGGCCCCTCCCACCTGAGGACCCATGGCTATGTCATCATTTCACACACATACATTGAGTAAGTTAGATACTGCTTAATCAGCAGGGAAGCATGGTACTGGTGAGGCTGTGCATTCTGGACCTCACCCAGAGGTTGCCTGACATGGGAAAGTCTACCTCAGGTCACTGGCCCCTCCCACCTGAGGACCCATGGCTATGTCATCATTACACAGACATACCTTGAGTAAGTTAGATACTGCTTAATTACCAGGGAAGCATGGTACTGGTGAGGCTGTGCATTCTGGACCTCACCCAGAGGTTGCCTGACATGGGAAAGTCTACCTCAGGTCACTGGCCCCTCCCACCTGAGGATCCATGGCTATGTCATCATTACACACACATACATTGAGTAAGTTAGATACTGCTTAATCACCAGGGAAGCATGGTACTGGTGACTTGGTAAAGTCTATCTCATGTCACTGGCCCCTCCCACCTGAGGACCCATGGCTGGTGATTAAGCAGTATCTAACTTACTAAATGTATGTGTGTGTAATGATGACATAGCCATGGGTCCTCAGGTGGGAGGGGCCAGTGACCTGAGGTAGACTTTCCCATGTCAGGCAACCTCTGGGTGAGCTCCAGAATGCACAGCCTCACCAGTACCATGCTTCCCTGGTGATTTAGCAGTATCTAACTTACTCAATGTATGTGTGTGTAATGATGACATAGCCATGGGTCCTCAGGTGGGAGGGGCCAGTGACATGAGATAGACTTTCCCAAGTCAGGCAACCTCTTGGTGAGGTCCAGAATGCACAGCCTCACCAGTACCATGCTTCCCTGGTGATTTAGCAGTATCTATAACTTACTCAAGGTATGTGTGCAATGATGACATAGCCATGGGTCCTCAGTTGGGAGGAACCAATTACATAAGCTAGACTTTGCTACGTCAGGCAACCTCTGGGTGAGGCCCAGAATGGAAGCACATTCAAATGCGCCCCATAAGTACCTTAAATAATATCGTTTCTTAGGTAATTGTTATCCTGCCAGCGGCAAAATCAATTACGTCATCGGCCGCACGGCCGTTCATTTGTGTTAATTGGTGTGGAATGTGCGGCTGTGGAATGTACGGCTAACTTCTAAGCGGTTTATTTGTAAGGGGGGGGGGGGGGGCGCCATAATTGCATTATGTCCCCGGGCGCTCAACAACCACACTACGCCACTGGTTGCGGGTCCTGATAAGCTCATCAGTGTTATTAACCCAGCGGTCTGGGTTTATAGGAGACACAAGCTTATGGGATATATCAGCTACAGAGGAGCCACCAGTCCCACCACAATCACCTGAAGCTGTATTCATAGCGCTAGTGACGGCCAGCTGGAATGAAAAACATCATGCGCGTCACGTGTACTTGTCTCACATAATTAATTGATTGTAAATTATTATACTACTGATTTTTAAGGTTATTATAATAGTGATAATAAATGTGCATTTATTACTGTTTATGTATTGTTTTGCATTAACATAAATGTTAAAAAAAAAATTAAAAAAAAATATAAAATAATTTTAACATGAAATTTAATAATTGGATCTTTCGGGTCGACCTTTCAGGTCACATGCAGGCCGGACCCTGGCATGACTTTCGGCAACCCTGGTCATAGTAGCAGGAAAAAATGGTGTGGGAACACGTGTACGCGATATTGAAGGGAAAGGATTGATAAGATAGTAATTTATGTAACATACAATAATATTTTATAGTGATAAAATTATAACCCCGATTTTGCTGTACACTTTATCATATCGGTGGGCGCGCGAGTAAACAAGCAAAATTACGCCCACGATAAAAAAATTCGTGCTGCGGAAAGCGAAGTTGTCCCTTAACTTGTTTTAAGAACACCGATAGTTTGGACGATTGCTATTGAGTTGGCACTGGAACTTAATGGCAATGAGGACTAGGTAAGAAACCATAGCAAGAAGGTACGTGGGAGGTACGTGCTGATCATGACTACTCGAATATATATCTATGTTAGCATTACGGATATGTTGATCAGTTCAATCGCGCTCTAATTCAACCCGGAGATATTGCTGGCAGTGGATGAAATCGATCAATCCGGCAAGGCGTTAAGTGGGCCCGACTGAACAGCGCCTAGAAGGGTCGTTGTGAGGACCCTTTGTTTGAATGGCGTGTATAATGTGTATTGTTGGATAATATTACAGCTGGAGGAAAAGGCTTGGCGGTGCTAGCACACGCGGGCTGTGGCTTGTTTAATCCTTTCCATATTATCTCTGTTCAACCCAACTTACACCTTCTCCCTTAAATTTGACAATAAGCTGCCATAATACGGATCATAGAGTATTAATAGTACTCCCATAATCTACGATAACACCTTATTTGGTACTTTAGAAGTATGCCACTATATTTATGAATATACTGAGGATCAGGAGGATTGCTACTAAACATTTATTAAGCTCGCTTCTACCTTTAACCCCATCAATCCAATAGAGAACCTGTCAATGTTTTTTGAGCATCAGAAAAAGCATTGATTTATACAGTAACATGTATTTAGTAGACCACACTTCAAAAATGAAAGATCGTATGTGACCCCCCCGCCAAACCTTCAAAAATGAAGGATCGTAGGTGACCCGCCCCCCTAGCCATTCCATTGCCCAGTAATGCATCTTAGTTTGATTTCATTGGACATGACCCTGTTAACAACAGCTTGAGTATTACCCTAACCGAAGAGCCATGCATACATACGATCATTGTGTATTTCAGGCAAAATGATACACAACAAAAGCATCATTTGAATGCACCGAAACCTAATGGCCTTCTCTTACAATACAGGATGTCCTTTCTGATGAGTGTCTTCTACGTCTACACAGTCAGCTATGGTAGGTTATTTATACCATTACAATATTTGTCATATGTGCTGCCCATTATAGCTATTGAGATCAAGGTTCGTTAATTAGTTGCAAAACTTTGATTCCCACATGAGTTCAAACAGCTTCTAAACTATGCTTCATATTTTTATTCTTTTTTTATTTGATTGTTCTTAAATATTAATGCAACACATTGTAAGTAGCATTGTAATTCTGAGATGGATAGTTTAATTCCAATCATCATTTATAGTTTGGGGCTTTTATAAACGAGAATGCAGCAATCTGCAATGAGGAGGCAAGACACATGTACGTCAACACAGGCGTACTGGGTCAGGGTATATATATATATCTTTAGTAGAGAGCAGAGTATCCTACACATGTAATATGAAGAGAAGTGTTCTATATGAATAACTAATTAGCTGTTGGATGTGTGCTAATTGCATAGCATCTACTACTACTATAGTCCATGCATAACAGGCCAGTGTGCGCCCCCCCTCCCCCCCCCGTAGATGTTAAGCTGTATAGCATTATCTGGTCCCCATCCAGCTACCAGCCAGCCATGTCTGTACAACTACACCATTGGTGCTGCCCTACCTGTCATCGTCACACAGTCTGAACCAGTGTGTCTGATATGTCCACAAACCAGTGCCACTCAATGGGCCATTGGTGGTGGAAGTACCCCACCTACCATACCTGGATCACCTTACATACTGTATGTGGTGTATCCTGCTACCACTTTCATTGGTGGCCATGCAGTTGGGTGTTTTACATCATCATTAAATCTCATAGCTGCAAGTAATGGTATGTGTGTGCAATTGTGCTGTCCAATCAAATACTCATCAGCCTGTAACCTTATCTTCACACAGTTGACATAGCTGCTCCAGTGATCCCTCAGGTGGTGACTTATGTGAATGAGACAGAGACATTGAACCTGGCATGTTCCACTGTGGCCACTGTTACCTCATCAGCTGTTGCATTCTTTGGCCAATCATGGCTGGACCCTCTTGGGAACATCATATCAACCCAAGTATCTGCTACTGTACCCAGCATTATCCGTACAGCAGCTGGTAACTACACATGTGTTACAAAGCTGATACCAAATGCCAATGGAGTGGCCAATGTGACAGGCTCCACCCAGGTGGTAGTCTACTGTGAGTGACCTCCATATTGGAGGAACATTGTCACCATGTTCCCCATGTCCCCACAGACCCTCCCACCATCACATCATCACAGTCCACTGTCTACATGCCCCAGGGCCTCAGTGTTAAGCTGAACTGTACCTTTGATGGTCTCCCTGTCCCCAACATTGTCTGGACCCACCCCAATGGGAGTGTCTTCACCTCCTCCCAGGGTCGCTTCATCACCCAGTCCACCTCCACCTCTACCACCCTCACCATATCATCCCTGGTGGGGGGAGGGGACACTGGGACTTACACTTGTAATGCTTCCAACTTTAGGGGCGTGTCCTCCCACACAGTGAGACTGAATGTGCAGGGTGAGTTGTGGGAATAGTTGTTTAGAATCACTTGTAGTCATGGCAACACACAGAGTGCATGTATTAAATTCCTTAGTGCTGTCATTGTGAATTAGGTCTCCTTAGCTGTGCTAGTTGAACATTGCCTTTTACATATGCATTCTCAGCAGGTATTTATCCATGTGCCAATTCTCTGGGTATATAGTAATCACATTTAGTACAACGAATAGTCATCATTACCCTCCTCCCCCTTCCTCTGCTCCTCCCCAGTACCTCCTGATTCTCCCTCCAATTTGGTGGTTACCTACACAGGCAACTCCTCCATCTCTCTCAGCTGGTCCATTGGATTTGATGGCTACTCTAACCTGTCCAGTGTTGTCATCAGCTATGAGGTGGACAGGTACCCTCAGGATGGTACCAGGTCCCAGACCTTCCCCATGGGGACATCTGCTACCCTCACTGGTCTATATCCTTACTCCAACTACACCATCCATGTCAGTCTGACCAATGCTGTTGGACTGGTCAGTAATCCTACCAACATCACCTCAACCACCATATCTTTTAGTGAGTTCGTGCTATTAATGTAAATTAATTACTTTAACCCTTCTATCACCACAGGACCAGGGGCACCCACCATCACTAGCTTGGTGGCAGACAGCTCTACCCAAATGACCATTATGTGGGCGGTGAGCATGTGATGTCATCTCTCCCTCTCCTCCTCCTCCCTTCCTCTCCCTACTCCTCTTCTCTCCCTACTATTAACACTAGCCCTATCAAGTGTGTAGTCAAAGTCACAATAACTTTTCCCATTCTCCAATTGCATTTGTATGGCAATAATTTTTTCCAAACTGCATAGGCTGTAAAAGCTTCAGTGTTTTTCATTATTTGGTTCCTAACCACCCAAAATGTTTGTGGTAGACAATAAGATCCATTATGGCTCCTACAAATGTAGAACCATGTCTACCTTAGCACAATGTGGTCATTGGTATTAATAATGTATCTGGTCCCCTCCAGGCCACACCCACCAACACAAGCACCACTGCTCCTTTGGCTAGCTGGACTGTTCGCTACACTTGTACATCTTCCTGGAGCACCAGCTGTCCTTCCAATACCATCACATCCCTCCCTCCCTCCTCCTCCTCCCTCTCCATCCCTGTACCCTTGAAGGGTTCTAGCTACACATTTGTAGTGGAAGGAGTCAATGTTGCAGGCATTGGAGACCCATCACCCCCGGCAAATAAAAAAACATTAGCGGATCGTAAGTTTCCATGTGCATGCTCATTGCTTGCTGTGAACATCCAGATGGGAGAGGTGGAGTGTCTCATCTTGTACATCTTGTGAGAACAAGCACTTCATTTTTAGGGGTGATAAGAACTATCTGTCTTGTATCATACCTGCTGGTGCTGCCTCCTCCCCATTTCTTTCCTCCTCCCCATTCCCTTCTCCATAGCTCCAACAGCAGTTATGAATGTAGTAGCTGCTCTGATAACTACAACATCAGTCAACCTTACCTGGGTCCCCCCATCGGATAATGGAGGTCAGGCTATCCTCTACTACACCATCCAGTATGGCATTGTGGATCAGAACACTAACAGTGTCAACATGGCCACCACTAATGATACCCAAATACTGCTGACAGGGCTGGTGCAGAATTCTTTGTATCAGTGAGTTCATAACCTAGCACATTTAGACTGCATAGAAAACGTCACAATCTGACTATTTTGTATCCTGATGTGATATTACATATCAGCTATTAGCCCTCGTTTATAGATAACTAAGCAGTCTTCTGTCCCTCGCTTATTCTATGATGATGGTAAAATTTAACAGTACTATATTTAGCACTTGTGTATGGCATGTAAGGTACACATTGAAAGCATTGCCTAACCTGTTTTGCTTTTCGTTTTACTTACAACTGAATAGCACTAGTAAGTATGTATACCTCCAAGGTACAACAATAATCAGATATGAAGTTATCTATCATTATGCACAGTTTTCCCTTTAATAGGAAAATGTTGCATGATAATTATAATATTTATCAGTTCTGAGTGGTGATATCACCTAATGTGATTCTGTATCATATCTACTGCTTTATTGAGTGCATGTACACAGTGCTAATAAAAATACTTGTGCCCGTTAACATTTTCAGATTCATCATCACAGCCTACAATGGCCTCTACTTTGGTGTTGTGTCCTCAGCAACGAGATTACTGATTGGTGAGGTGACCACACCCCTCATGACAAAAAAAATTAACACTGTATCCTGCATTTGAATTTTCTGCCATTGATATCCTAGGATATCCTATAATGCCCTGTAGTATCCAGAGCTCTGCTGTGACTGACACCTATGCCACCATATCATGGCTTCTGCAGACCCCCGCTGGGTTTATAGATAACTTCTATGTCAGTTACAGACCTACTTCCAGTAATGCCTGGATCATAGCTACCACATCCCTACCCAACAACACAAGGAGCTACCAGCTGACTGGATTGACCCCTGGTACTGCCTGTGTTGTGGGCGTGGCCACAAAGAATGCCCATGTGCATCCTTCCAACTACACTACCACCACCTTCACCACAGCAGGTAAGGTCACATCCATATATGGTATGGTCATTATACTACCCTCTCCTCCCTCCTCCTCCCATTCCCTCCACCCCGCCCCCACCCTCCCTCCTCCCATTCCCCCCACCTCTCCCCCAACCTCCCTCCTTACTCCCCCCTCCTCTCTGACTCAGTCACACCATCAGTTGCATTAAAAATCACTGGCTCTGGCTCTGTCCCCAGTGGTACCTCCTTCACACTCACCTGTGATGTTGGGACTGGGTGCTCCACCACTGTGGTGTGGTCAAAGGATGGCTCCACCTCCCTTCCCTCTAGTGCCATGGTTACTGGCAGCTCTCTGGTGTTCACCAACCCCCAACCTGGGGACAGTGGTGGTTATGTTTGTGGCTTCTTGGGGTCCACTGGTCCCAGTTCTCTTGCTTTTATGGTCTCTATTATTGGTGAGTGATCAGAAAGGAATAAATTGGGGAGATGCACCGAGTTGCTACCAAACATCACTTCCACCTCTCCATCCTTTTTGAACACAGCTCATATTCCACATTCCTCTCCTGTAGATCATTCTACTTTTCTCATCAGTTTATACTGTAATGGTCTGATTAGATAACTAAAAGGCATGGGGTCTAATCAAGAGCTTCCTCTCCGTCACCATCTCACTTCCCCATCTCTACTCCCATCCCTCATCTTCATACCACTTCCCCATCCTCCTCCCCATCCCTGCTCCCCTCATAGTACTGCACTGTCACCTAAACACCATTTAGACCTAAATAGATGTGTGCCCATGTCCAGCTAATACCCTTGCTGCGAATATCTCTTTGGAAGGAACAACAAGAAGAGAACCTGTGTGCTCCCCTGCTCCTATAACACCAAAGGCATCTTTTATAGACTGCCATGCACTGTGCAGATATGGGCAGTCCAATCTCATTGATTGTATGCTGTTATATGAACACAGTAATTAGTTCATTTTGTCACTATGGTATATTTAGTTCAAAACTACCGTCTTATTTTCTAGTTACTATCGCTTATCTCATGAAGAAATTAAAAACAGATGAAACAAGTAATAAAAGCATTCTCTATGAGAAAGTTGGTGGCATATAGGATTGGAAGGCAACACTGGTATAAAAAGGAAGGAAACAAGGGTCTAATAAGAATGGGAAATGTATTAGTCCTATTTGTAGGACATAGGACTAATACATTTCCCATTATTATTAGACCCTACTTTCCTTCCTTTTATACACTACTATTGCCTTCCAATCCTATATGCCACCAACTGTCTCATAGAGAATGTATTTATTACTTGCAGTAATTACAATGTAGTTCATCTTGTCACTGTGGGTATGAGGATACACTTTTTTTAAAAACGTACTGCAGAAACGGTCTGCCACTTACCTTGTAGCAATGACATTAGTTACAGTAATTGATGTCAAAACTAGGGATTTGTCCAAATGAAGGCAGCTGGGGTTTTCCCACCTCTAAACCTCACTGCTGTATTCATAGTTCCCCAATGTTGATAACCTGTGTATGAAAATGACCCTTTTATGTAACTCCCATACATATCCTTCAGGAACAACTGTGCAGGCTACCAGAACACCCACTTCAGCAGTTGGTTCACCCATTGGTACAATAGCTGGTTCAGTCTTTGGTACTGCAGCTAGTTCAGCCATAGCCACATCTGATAGTGTACCAGCTGGATCAGTCATTGCTACATCAATTGGTTCGGCCATTGCTACACCAGTTGGGATTGCTACATCAGTTGGTTCAGTAGTTAGTTCAGCCATTGGTACAGCAGTTGGTGTATCTGTCTCTGTCACCTTTGTGGTGTCCTTCTCTCTTGGAGTGTTGGTGGCTTCTGTCCTCTGCTACATTTCAAGAAGGTCCACAGGGACATCACACAAAGCAAGTTCACATGCTGATCCTGCCACTGTGTATGATGAGGTGGGCACTAATAAGAAGATGAAAGGAGGTGCCATTGAAATGGATGAGAACACCGCATATGGTGTAACATAGTTCACGTACACACATGCACACACATACACTTACACCACATGAATGTGATTATTGATTTATGCCATATACTAATGATAGGCTAGACTGAAAGTAATTTAACTATTCATTGTATATGCCTTTGATCTGTAGTATACTGTTCAATGCATGCAACAGTTATTAATTTTCATTTGGAATAAACCTTCATAGAGCCATGGCATAAGTTACCATGTCATAAGACAAGAACACCACAAGGGTGAAAGAGACCAATGGCTGAAGATGTGTAGATATGGTATTTCATTAATGACAACCGATTTTAATTTTAAAACGTAATTTCCGTAATTAATTATTTAGCACACGGACATAGTATATGCTACAAACGGGCTAAATATAGGACTTTGACATTTTCCCTTACTGTTACAGACCCTTGTTTCCTTGCTTTTTACACCACCATTGCCTTCAAATCCTATATCATCTCACCAACTTTCTCATAGAAAATATTTTTAATTACTTGTAATCATGACCAGCGAGCGTCCACCATGAAAAATCACGGGCAAATTATTTTAAATTTTTATTTCATGTATAGAACGTTATCATTAAAAAAATTATAGTTGTTTGCCGGATTACCACAGTTTTCGTAAAATATCTCTGTGTATCGTTATAGGCAACATTCATCCTTGTTCTGGATTGTCTCTGATATGAACCTTAACGTGCTCGTGATGTCTACATCGAGTTAGGGCAACATATAATTGCCCGTTTCCAAACACGGGAATTTAAACTATAAAATTCTACCCAATGCTGCATATATAATCTACCACCTGTTCTAAACATACGGTTACTACGCAACCTCTATAACATGCCCGGCGCAATACAAATACTTCCTGGAATTATTTTTGTCAGATCAGTAGTAACTACATGTTCTCGGACTGTAAGATGAGACTTGAGAGTGAACCACAATAGCGTTGCTTTAATTAATTGTTACTGCATGTGATGACATTATTACCTGTACAGGTATGTAGGTTTTGTGGCAAGCATGGTCGCTAAGTACGCGTTGCTATGTACTTTTGTGTGGGAGGTGGTCGTTCATATTGGTTGCTAGGTACGCGTACCTAGCAACCAATAGGCGCTAGGCCGAGTATATAAATAAGTTACACGGACGTACGTACGTACTACGTTGGAAATTATAGTCAGTATTTAATATGTTTACATTTTATTCTTTTTTTAATGTTTAAAACCCACAATATTAATGCATACATACACCACAATAGAGGAACATTGGAAGGTTTTTGTCAATAATGCTACCATAGATTCGCTGACTCTCAAGCTGGGTTTACAATGTGACGCTCGCTGAATGTTGCGTCAGCGTCAGCATCTGTAAACAATTAACGTATGCCCCCAGCTGACGTGACGTGACACTGGAATAGACTTGAGTTCTATTCCAGCGTCGGCGTCACGAATTGCAGACGCTGACGCTGACGCAACACTCAGCGAGCGTCACATTGTAAACCCAGCTTGATCAGTTCAATAGAGGGTGGGAGGTGTCCTTGAGTTGATCGCACCCGTAAAAGAGAGAAGGATAGAGGCAGCGAAGCCACCCCATTGTCTGACTGTATGATGTGCACCATATAGTATTTAATGCTCATGTCCCATGGCCTCCACTATATGCTGATGTCCCGTGAGCTCCACTACATGCTCATGTTCCTTGCTAAGTACCACAGGAGGTAATAGGTCATTGAGAACAAACAAAACATTCTTCTTATGCTCAGCAAACCAGCACTCTCTTGTTAAGTTTAAGGACTATACATGGTTTCGAATCAAAGCCAGAATCAAATGCTAATGACATGACACAAATCAGCATATATAGATACATCCTTTCTGTGCATCTAGGAAATTCAAATTAGTTTGTTTGTGTCAACATGAGTTTACAATACTAATATTATGGACAATTAATGGCTTCACTGTTGGTTTCTTCATATTGATAACCAAAATTTTAGGTGCGTTGTGGGAACGTGCAATTACAATGATTGGTTCAATTGAATTGAATATACCAGTGTGTAATTCAAGTTAAATTAATGTACACTGCTCCACACATTCAACATGCAACACGTACACAACTATTTCACTTGATGTGAATCAATTTGATAGTGTAACGCATCGTTTAAACCTCATTTTACCCAATGCCTTGTGGTATAGCACCGTAACAGAAAACAGGAGCCATGACACAAAGGTACGTGATCTGTGTGAGCCAATGAACGAGGAGCTGACAAAGATACTGGAGATGCCAACTCGTTAGCACTTTAGTATAATGGCCCACAAAATGTTGACGCCTATCGATTTCGAGTGCAGGTTGTTGTGCTCCGACCTGTCACAGCTACATACTGAAATGGTCCTAGGCCGTTTCAGGCAAATTGAAAAGTTTTATTTTAAAAGAGTCACAATATCGTGTGCAGAATAGCTGATCAATCTTAATGCAAGGGGAAATAACTACAGTTGGAATATAATTATAACATTCAAAATCTGCATGGCATGTTCATTCTATGCAAGACCATGGCGAAATAGAACAAAACCTAACTGTCACCAAAATGAATAGGCGAACTAAAATGAGCATGTTTCTCAGTCTGCTGAACCAAAACAGGCAAGATTTACGTATACACACATACACACGCTCACACACACAAGCTCACACACACAAACACAAACACAGCTAGCTCTTGTAATATCGCACGTACACACACTCATCCGATGCTATATAAATTATGCACTGTGTTTACGCAGAATGCCAAAAGAAGAGCTTGCATGGTGTACCGTATTCAAATATCTGGTCGGAAGGCATGATTCCGAATTGTCTTATACCGCGGTCGTGTACAATGAAACATTTTGTTCGCTTTGCCTTACGGTAATACATACATTGGTTAATGTCTTTTTCATATCATACAGGATGTCCTTTCTGATGAGTGTCTTCTACCTCTACACTGTCAGCTATGGTAGGTCAATGGCATGACACAATAGAGATCATTTTTGCAAGGCATGTTTTTACACATTTTGAAATCAATGGATTCATTTTGGAATTGGGTTCTGGCAATCCTTGTATTTCATCTCATGAATTATGCTTACCTGCCATTTTGATGCACACAACTTACACATCATGCGGGCTTTAAAAATTGATACAATGCCTCCAGATTATTTGCTAACATTGACAATCAAAAGACTTTTTGTATTTTTAGAGGTGCATACGCCTACATATATGTGGTATGGAAAAATGCACATGTGTGCTTTCCTCCCTCAAAACATGCATACTGTTGTACAATCGGATTTATTGCAGCGGTTATTAACCTTGTAGGCAATTAATATTCAACAACAACTTGTTCTGCCTCAAGCCTCAAACAAAGAGGTGATGAACCTCAACATGTATTCATGATGGATTATTGAAAAAACACTTCTTTATAATGAGCAATTTAACGTATCATTTAAACTGTACTGGTCGCTAGGTACCTCATATATAGTTCCCAGCCCTATATTATCTTCTGGAAGCCTCCTCCTGACCATGCACAGATAGTTTCATGCTGCAATATAAGACGTGTTTAACAGTGAGCCAGACAGTAAGGAATTGCAGTTGGGTGGGTGGTATCAAGATGGTTGAGTGGAGTCCGAGAGGTGGCCGTGCTGTAAATGCAACGGCGTAAACACTCGTTGCTGATCCTGCGAATTTCAGTGGCGTTATGGTGCGCCCGCTGCAGGGAAAGGGGGCAGAAGTATATAAAGGTGTCCCCGCGCTTAAAAAAAAAAATCTCTTTTTTTTTTTGAAAAAATATATCTTTTTTTTTTTCATAAATCAATTTCGTCTTTTGACGTAAAATATAATACATCGCGAACTTCGGTCTGTAGTTTGGCGCCTTCAGCACCCTGTCTTAAGCCACCCGGGCTCCCCCTCCCCAGTGTCTTCCCCAGACCCACATGACGTAACGATTGTCGCTGTAAACAGTATAGTTAACTGCAGGCCCGTAGGCTGGGGGGGTTCCCTGGGTTCCCGGGAACCCTCCCGCATGTCACGGATTAGTTCCGGCCACCCTACTCCAAGATTAATCATCCACTTTAACCAATTTATTCCCTAGGGGTATTAAATAATATATGTTGTTCTTATAATTTGATTTGCATATCGTCCGTTGAACGGTTTCGCCAAAATATACACAGGGGGAAATAAATCATGTTCCGGACCTTTGGTTTACCCTATCCACTTTGGGATCTGCATGTTACATCAAATGCCTAAGTCAACAGTGAATACATTTGATGGAACAGATCCCAAGGCTGATGGGATAAAACCCAAGGTCCGGAACACGATTTTTTCCCCATGTAATATACGTGCACTTGCCTCTATTGCCACTTAGGCTTAACTAGCACTGCTCACTACTGCTTACTCCGTTGTTTTTGATATTAAAACGCCGGAACAGAGGGAAAGAGAACGCAATTGATCCACTAAATTGTGCAAGTCAAGTCTCTTGACAGCGTTTTCCTTTCCAAGAAACGGAAAATGGCTGAAAAATGTACCAAAAGTGCAGCGACTTTCACTTTGCCAGAAGGCGAAGCTACTGTCTCCAATAGTATAGTTTGCAATTGCCCGATGACGATCAATTAAGGTTTACAGAATGTCGATCAAGGGACACGGAATGTTGACCAATTAAAGGACACAGAATGTCACTCAAACTCCAAGTGAAGTCAGTAGTGGATGAATATGTAGATAGTGAACGCCTTCAAAATAGATATGTCCAAACGGAGTCACACTTCTTTCAAAGCACTGCAAATGACATTGGATGGCTCGTAAATGACCATTTATCTCCCAGTGAAGTTACACAAGCTATAGGGCGACTACTATCAGGAGAGAACGGTCTTATGCGTCACTTTTTGGTCCTATCACATCCATCGATTTGGAGCCAGAAAATGATTGTCTGAAGCAAGCTGAATGGGAGATCAAAGCATTGCATGCATGTCGAGCTCTGCCCAGATAAGACCCATGCATACTAAAGAAAAGTGCATATATTATTTATGACTGAATTGCAAACTTCATATTGCATGTGTCTATACACTAGATCGTGGTTTTTCATGCATGGGTCTTCCGGCTAGAGATACAATAATTGCACATAAACTCTTCTTTCATATCAGTATCGGCTGCGTATACAAAGTGCATCCACCGCTGGTGTGTCCTGTGTGTGAGAGCGGGAGGAGGGGTTGTTTGCAGGATTCAGGTTATTATGCATAATAATAGTTCCAGGTTTAATGATTAAGGAACCCCCCCAGTTTAAAACCAGCCTACGGGCCTGTAACTGTTTAACGTTACGTCATGTGGGTGCCCAAGTCGGCTAGTACATGTTCATCCAGCAGGACACCCTCCACCCGGTCCACTCTCTACCCAACCGGCTTGCCTAACACAAAACAGTTTAAAATATTGCGTCTTCGTCGATAAAACAGTTCTCTTTTACCGGGCTCAAACTTCAACTCGATGTGGAAACATCCACTCTTCTTATATATCGTGTTTCATAACAAATGAGGGAGAAATATGCCTAACACTTTTTATTGTAGTTGGTTCACGTTAGTGAGACCAAAAAGTCACGCGATGCGGATCAATTTGTGAATGTATATTGAGAAACACATACCTAACACACCTGTGTTGTTGGATTTTAATTTTAATGATGTATTTCCATGAAAATAATTTCAAATGAATGGAATTCATACAGAGAAAATTATAGGATCAAGTACCACGATCTCCATTGTACGCGTACGTACGTTCGAACGTCCGCGTAACTTATTTACATACTAAATAGCGCCTATTGGTTGCTAGGTACACGTACCTAGCAACCAATAGGAACGACCATCCCTCCACACAAAAGTACATAGCAACGCCTACTTAGCGCGCGCGACCATGCTTCGTGCCACAAAACCTACTTGCCTGTACAGGTAATAATGTCATCACATGCAGTAACAACCAGAGATCATATATAGATCTCTGTAACAACTAATTAAAGCAACACTATTGTGCACGCGGTTCACACTCAAGTCTCATAGTACAGGCTGAGAACATGTAGTTACTATTGACCTGACAATAATAATTCCATGAAGTATTTGTATTGCGCGTGCATTGCGTAGTTGAATGGGACAGCAGAGCTCTGGCATTCGCCCTAACTAGGACCAGGTTTAACCTGCCATAGAGAGCCGAAGTGGCCTGGGACTTGCAACAATTTGATCTAATTGCCAGGCGCGCTGCAAGTCTAGAAAGGTTTGTCTGTGCTTCAGGACCCCAACATCCATAAACCTCAACTGCCAAAGGTACACACACCCACCCAAGCTCTGAGCACTTTGTGTCATTGCTGGCATGTTTTCTGTTTTCAGCCACCTGAGCAGTTGACCCACTTGTCACACTCGCTTCATGTAGAGTAAGCGGTGATGTGACAGTTATGTCAAAAGCTGCAGGTTTTCCCAGAACCCAATTAGGAACAAGCACGTCAGCTGGCCTTGTACGTCGGGCATCATGTTCCAAACCACTTCCAACTTCCATTTGGCCACCAATACCTGCCTGCCTACAAGACTCAAAAAAACTATCCCGAACCCTATTATGGCGAGAGACCACGTCACCATTATATCGACAAGTTAATGCATGGTGACCCAAGGGATCTAATGACAAGGTAAGACAACAAGGGCATTTCTCCCCACTGAATAGGTCAATCCCAAGCCACCATTTTATTGCAGTTTGGAACTCTGCAGATTACAGATGTAGGTTGAGTCCAGAAGATGGCACAACTGAAAGCCATGAAGCAGCATGAGGAGATGCGACTGATAATAGCCGTGCCCTATTTGGCAGTGAAGAGGACTCAAAGAGTGCATGAAACTGACTATGTTCAATCCTACTAGAAAGCTCCTTCTGATTTTTGGGTGATATTATTATTATTTATACATTAATACATATACAGTAGCAACACTGATTAAATACAAAGTTCAGCTCTATGGTAGACGATAGTTGTAGCATTAGCCCTGACCAGGTGGGGATTCAGTCGGCCATACATCACATTAAGTACTATGGACTTTGGCCAGCACATGGAGGTGGCAAGTCTAGAGGCTACAGAGGAGATAATGGCAGTGGCTTCTTTTCCCCAAGCTCCATATGGTTCGACGACCATAGAGACACATACCCATCATAGATCTGAGCCCTTGGGGTCATTGGCGTGGTGTTTCCTAGACTCAGTGGCCTGGGCAGCAGCTGTGGCCGACACTCCCGCTTCTAACAAAATAACAGGGTTTAGCGGTGAGGAGATGGACACATCTAATGCTGCATTTCTGCCCAAAAACCAGTTAGGAAGTAGTATGTCAGCTGGATGGGTCTTACTATGGTTGTTGCCACTTCCACCTTCACCCCTATGTGAGCCTGACGACACGTCTCCACCAGGATGTCATTATTGTTAGGGTCTGGTTGTATTAATTACATCACACATGGCATATTTAAGCTGCTCTTGGCGGGACACCACAGGAGGATGCAAAGAGTGATCCAAGTGCATGAACCTCTTCGTAAAACAGTCAACTAACATGATTGGGTGATGTAGCACAGGGCATGCATGTTAAAGATTATTAAAAATCAGCCCGTGATTTTGCTAGTATTATAATAATTATAATTATGACAAACATTACTTGTGAAAATAATTTTAGCTCCTCCTCTGGTTGCACCATTGAGGCGTTAATATGAACAGACGCTGCAGGTGGGTATTATTGGTAATTTTGAATGTGCAAGATGTTATTTATCAACTGAAATATTCTATCTATCAGAGCCAAGAATAGCCCCCCCCTCCCCCCCCCACATACACACACACCCACATTAGAATAGGTACGGCTTACATGTAGTACTTCTGGATCCGTTACTGGTGTAGTAATGTATGGGAGAGGAAACCCAAAACATGTCTGGAGGCGGGTCAGCTTGCAGATGATTATGCTCAGCCAGGAAATTGGCAGAAGGGGAAGTGAAGAGTGAGTATGTGAAGAGGGATGGCAACTCAGTTTGGACCAGGAAAAGGGGTGGGGCACCAGAGAAGCCACGGACTCCAAGTACTCCGTAGGTGATGGAGAGAAATCCTACGCCAGTGGGAGAGGACCAAGGTGCTACTCTTGCCATACGTGTGGCCACGTTGCAAGTCGGTGTCCGAGTTGTGCAGTAATGTATGGGGATAGATGTGAGCTAAAAGGGCAGGAGTCAAAGGCACCAGTGTTGTAAGGACAGGATGGGTGGATGGCAATTGGGTAGAGGACATAGTGCTGGACACGGGAGCAGCAAAGACAATTGTGAGAAGGAATTTGGTGTCCAGAGAGAAATGGCTGGGCACCAGTCACCAGTGTTGTAATCAAGCGTGCGCATGTTGATGAGCTTGCAAACCCACTGGCACAGGTTGAGATTGTCGTGGATGGGGTGGCATGCACTCTAGAGGTTGCAATATCAGTTGGTTTACCAGTGTCAGTACTATTGGGAAGGGATGTCCCGGAGATAGTTAGCCTTAGTGAAGCTACAACACAAAGCTGTTGGTATGCATGGGGAAGGGGTTAAGGAAGTGATGGCTATAGTTACGCGAGCGCAAGCCAGCAAGAAGCGCACAGAGGAAACGCAGCTGAGAGAGAGGGAGAAAGAAGAAGCAGCAGTTACTACACCAGTAATGGATCCGGCTGGTGAGGATCCAGTGGAGACTCCCATGGCCCCAGATGAGTCTGCTATCAGCTCAGGACCAAGGGCACCCAGGGCAGCAATAGAGGAGCCAGAGCAGAACTGGATTGAGGAGGGCCCTGGAGTAGCTATTGACGATGAACTCTTTGAAGAAAAGAGCAGCATTGATGAGCGTTTAGGTTTGAACATTTCAGCCTCAGACCCTTCACTTAGTCATATTTGTAAGATCATTACCAGACAAGGGCCCGAAGATGAGTTGCTGAATAGGTTAATGGTGCAGGATAGCATGCTGTGGCGTAGAGGACAAGACATGGTGAGCAACGAGGAATTCCTGCAGCTTGTGCTGCCAAGCCAGTGCAGGAAAGCCGTGCTCGTACTAGCCCATGAAATTCCACTGTCTGGTCATTTGGCAAAGCGAAAAACACTACAAAGGATCCTGTAACAATTCTATTGGCCACCAGTGTGGAGGGACGTAGCTGAATGGTGCAAGTCATGTGCAGCATGCCAGAAGACAGCTCAGAAGAGGCATAAGCCAGCACCATTGATTCCCCTCCCAGTTATTGATGAACCCTTCAGGCGTATTGTGATGGATATTGTTGGTCCATTGCCGAGAAGCAGCTCTGGCAACAAGTGTATACTGGTGGTATGTGACCATGCCACCAGGTACCCAGATGCCGTGGCAATGAAATCAGTCATGGCAGAGGAGCTTATCAGCATCTTTGCAAGAGTGGGTATCCCACAAGTGATCCTAACAGACCAGAAGTCAAATTTCATGTCAAATCTACTGGGTGAGCTTTATCGACTGCTTCAAATCAAACCAATAAGGACGAGTTGTATCATCCAGAAACTGATGGGCTTGTAAAGCGATTTAATGGGACACTAAAGGCTATATGCTACGGAGAGCTGCACATGAGGAAGGGAAGGACTGGGATAAACTATTGCCATATGTCCTATTTGCATACCGTGAGGTGCCCCAAGCCTCTACAGGGTTTCTCCCTTTGAGCTGATCTATGGTAGGAAAGTAAGGGGTCCACTGGATATCCTGAAGGAGACATGGAAGACCAGTGGGCACAGTGGGGAAAGTGTGGTGTCATATGTGTTAAGTGTGCAAGAAAGAGTGGCTAAGATGTCAGAGCTGGTAGGAGAAAACCTGAAAGAGGCCCAGAAGCAGCAAAAGAGGTGGCATGACTCTAATGCAAGAAAGTCCTGGTCTTACTACCATCTCCTACCAGCAAGCTGTTGGCAAGCTGGCAAGGCCCTTATGGAGTGACGATACGAATGTTATATGTCACCTATGAAGTTGAGATGTCAGATAAGAAAAAGAAGAAGAGGATTTTCCATGTTAATACGCTGAGGAAGGGGTATGATTGACAAGTTACAAACAGCTTTTGGGCAGAGCCTGAAATGGAAGTTGAAGACGATCATGAAGACACTGCTACTGATGATTTGTTAGTCTGGAATGGGGTGGTGGGAAAAGGTGAGCAGCTAGTGATTAATGAAGAACTGGAAGACAGCCAGAAGGGGCAGCTTCTAACCTTATTACAAGAATTTGATGATGTGCTAAAGAATACACCAGGTAAGACAGACATGGTTGAGTACCGAATCCACACAGTGTCTGCTCAGCCTGTGCGACTTCCAGCCTGTCGGCTTCCATATGCATATCGGGATCGTGTGAAGGAGTTGGATGACATGTTGCAGTTTGGGATCATCGAACCATCTTCGAGTGAGTGGTCATCGCCGATGGTGGTTGTTCAGAAGAAAGATGGAACCCTACGCGTATGTGTTGACTTTCGAAGGCTAAACTCCATCTCAGAGTGCGACTCATACCCCATGCAGAGAATTGATGAGTTAATAGACCAGTTAGGGAAGGCAGAGTTTATCACTACGATTGATTTGACAAAGGGATACTGGCAGGTAAACAGCACGTTTTGGTTTATTCCAGTTTACTGTGATGCCATTTGGTCTTCAGGGAGCCCCATCCACATTTCAACAATTGATGGACAACCTCATCAGGGGAATGGAGGGCTACTCAGCAGCATACATTGATGGCGTGGCGGTATACAGTTCCAACTGGTCAGAACATCTGGAGCACCTGTGTGAACTATTCACAAGGCTTCAGAGGGTTAACCTCAAAGTCAAGCCCAATAAGTGCCAGTTTGCAATGCATGAGTGTGTGTATTTAGGACACGTTGTTGTTAAGGGAAAGGTGCGATCTGAGAGGCTGAGAGGTCCAAGGTGGAGGCAATTAAGAACTGGTATGTCCCAAGGATGAAGAAGGAGGTGCGGCAGTAGAGGGATATTATAGGCGGTTCATTCATGACTTTGCCACCCTTGCAACTCCATTATAAGATCTAACATCTAAGTCTGCATCTATGACAGTGCAATGGTCACCTCAGGCCCAGAATTCCTTTGACACTCTGAAAGACAAAATAACATCATCCCCAGTTCTAATGTGCCCAGACCTCTCCAGACAATTTATTCTACAAACGGATGCGTCAGACCCTGGCATAGGAGCAGTACTAAGTCAGCTGGATGACACTGGATGTGAGCACCCAGTGGCTTTCTTCAGCCAAAAACTGCTACCTAGAGAGCAGAGGTATTCAACTGTTGAAAAATAGTGTCTTGCAATCAGAATGGGCACCCAGGCATTTCGTATATACCTGCTTGGAAACCATTCATAGTACAGACCGACCACCGGGCATTGGAATGGCTTTACAAAATGAAAGACACAAATGTGATTGGCCAGGTGGAGTCTTGCACTACAAACATTTCAGTTCACAGTCCGCTATCGTAAGGGAAGTGCCAATTCAAATGCTGATGCACTATCTAGAAGCAGTGTGTCGCCAGGGGTAACAACAATGCCAACGAAGAAGGAAGAAGTGTCATGGATCACAGATGAATAGTGTGCTAATTTGGTCTAGGGGCCCGCGCTTCTAGAACGATCTGGTTTTTGTGTATGCATGCGGACCCTATTGTTTGTGTACGCTGCATTTAACTCAACCAAGGAAACTGCTGCATAAAAATTTAAGCATCAAATTAAAAATTTAATCATCATATTCATACAGGTAGTGGTCGGCATGCCGAGGTGTTATTATTTAAAGGAAACGTAAGGTAAACTGCCATATTAGAACAGGTTGACCTTATTGGAACAGAGGGGGACGGGGGGGGCGGGCCGGGGGTCAGAATAACCGCAGCCTATAAAGCCTATAACCACTGTTCATAATAGACCGTTTCACGCGCCATTTTGAATTAATTATTGTGTGACAATTATTAATAGTTAACTGGCGGATCCGAATGGCGCTGTCGATCTATTTTGGTTATGATGAAGGTAGTTCACAATACATACACACAACAAACCTGAAATAGTGACTGGAACACCGAACAGGGTAAACTGAAACATCAGAGTTCCCTAATGAATGCCATCGCTCTCGTTTTGGTCTGAGTGTAAGTTGAAATTTCCGGGGCATCGATATCGATGGAATTCTAAATTGAATAACTCTGCATCAGAACGTGATACAAAAGTGCTGTAAGGTGATGCGCACTTTAGTACCTTTCTAGAATGATACTGTATTCTTATATATTTGAATACAAGTTGCAAAAGGGAGCACAGTTTGCTCTATTCCATCCACCCAAAAATGGAATTATGCCTGTTCGCTAAGTACAGGTAGGGCTAAACTTTATTTTGGCGCACTCTACGCACCGTAAATAACCATGCTGTTTTAAACCTTATATATTTTAACCGCTTACACCGACCACCAGAGGGAAAACAAGCCATTGCATAGCGTACAGCCTCGATCGAAACACAGAGCGACTCGTTGAACAGAGATCGTACATAATTCTTCACCTTTGAAGGTTTTAAGCAAGCTATAATGATTTGAAACCCATCAGCACTCTCGCTAACCTCGTAAAACAAACAGTCAGTCGTCACAAGCGACAATAATTATTCAAAATGGCGCGTGAACAAGGTCTATACCCTTTAGCGAACTACGCCCCTAAGTACCCAGCACAAAATCCGTACAATAACGTTTACGATCGTTTCACGAAAAATACATCGTGCTTTTAATTATTCTACGATGTTAAAATAATACACTATCGTTCAATTTCTTAGTCATGCCGTGTTTTTAATCCCAATACGATGCTATCAAGGAATTTACACGGTGCATCGTCGATTAGATAATATACTATCGTTCAATTTCTTCATCATATCGTCTTATAAATCATCAATACGATGCTACCAAGGAATTTACACGGTGCATCGTCGATTAGATAATATACTATCGTTCAATTTCTTCATCATATCGTTTTATAAATCATCAATACGATGCTACCAAGGAATTTACACGGTGCATCGTCGATTAGATAACATACTATCGTTCAATTTCTTAATCATGTCGTTTTATAAATCACAATACGATGCTACCAAGGAATTTACACGGTGCATCGTAGATTAGATTATATACTATCGTTCAATTTCTTAATCATGTCGTTTTATGAATCACCAATACGATGCTACCAAGGAATTTACACGGTGCATCGCCGATTTGATAATTGACTATCGTTCAATTTCTTAGTCATGTCGTGTTTAAATCACAATACGATGCTACCAAGGAATTCACATGGTGAATCGTCGATTAGACAATACACTATCGTTCAATATCTTAATCATGTCGTTTTTCAAATCACAATACGATGCTATACCAAGGAATTCACACGGTGCATCGTCGATTAGATAATATATACTATCGTTCAATAACCTTAGCAATTTAGCAATGGATTTAACAGTGTGTATCGTCAATAAATCAGATAATGTACTATCGTTCAATTTCTTAATCGCACAAAT
>OY811973.1:12425024-12435024 GCA_963681505.1 Eunapius fragilis | reverse complement strand
CAAAAAATTCAAGTTTATTGGGGGTACTAAAAAAAATCATTCAGTTTGACAATATTTCAGTACCGCGTCCAAAATTAAAAATCATACTTTGATTCTACATGTAATGATATCCAAAAATACCTAAAATCTCATTTTTTGCTTAAAAACTGTCCATAAGATTTTCAAGACAAGTTTTTAAAGTTTTTGCCTCATTACTGGAGCCATATTTAACCTTGTGTAAGCAAAACAACGTAACTGTGAACCCATAGTTTACTTAACAGCTGTAATTGGTAAGAGCGTTGCTCAACAATCTCATCGATAAGCCCTTTCCTTTGTTCCTAACTGCAGCGTTTTTATGTAAACGGCAAGTGTTTTCAATGTATATAATTAGCTGCTAATTGTGAAATAATGTTTATAGTTATAATTCAACTCACTGAATTTTTTGTTAAAACGAGTTGGGCTAGTGAAACCAATATAAGGAACGTTCTTATCGGACCCCAAAGACACCTTTAAAATAAATAAATGGCACATTATTTTTACTTCCTCAATGCTGTCCCGGACTATAATAGTTGTACCATTTGTATGAAGCTCATGTAGTTTACTTAAAACAGGTTTCAACAGTATATTCATGTCTGGTTTAGTAAGTCCATACCATATACTAGCTAATATTATGTATTTACGATTAACTCTGATATGGAGTGGCAAATTAACAATGACAAGTTCAATAGACCAGAAACCATTTCCTGGAAATAAAGAGTGACATCATTCTGTATATTTATATATCAATATTACATACCTGAAGATTTAAACACAGGAACACCGTCAGTACAAAGCATAATTCCTGCATTTTCTGGGAAATCAAAAAATGGATCTGAACTCATAGCATCAGCATCGTATATATCTGTAATAACATCTTTGTCATTTTTCCGCTTGCTATGTTGTTCCTTCAATATCTCCCACATCCCTACAATGAATAATAAGTATTTAAATTTATTAATACCCGTAAATGGAATAATATATGACAAAAAGCACCTTATACATTTTCATACTATTTCACGCACAATTAGATTTTGTACAACTGTCCGTAACTTAATTCATTGTGAAGTTAAGTATTCTCAATGCTCTTGTATACATGTATTTCAATTGCTTTCAATTGCACATGCTACCTACTGTTGTAACATATCCCTTAGTGCAAATACTGACTGATATTTACAAACGCACCTTCGTACATCCTCTTCATTTGTTCTTCAAAGGGTAATATCATGTGTCTACAAATTCCTTTATGCTGCTTATTATCACACAATTCCGTCACCTCCTTTAAACATAGAGCACAATACTTTACTACATCAACATCTAAACTAAAAGCTTTTCTTTAACACATAAATGGAGGAAGGTAATTCATCATTTTGATTGTGTTCTTCTAATAACTTTAGCAGTTCACCCCCGGCACAATCTGTTAGATTATGCTTCTTCATAAACATGGCTATATTCTTCCATGATTTATTCACATATTCTGATGATGAAGACTGACTCATGTCATTATCCATTTCGCCATCAGCGTTATTACTCTCATCACTATCCCTTTCATCGTTACCACCACTACCATAATCATTGTCATAATCATCATCACTATCATCATCATCATCATCATCATCATCATCAATACAACCATCATCATCATCATTATCACCACCAAAATTATCTGTACCATCACCATCAATATTAAGACCACGAACATTATCTGTACCACCACTGTCAATATTAAGACCACCAATATTTTCTGTACCACCACTGTCAATATTAAGACCACCAATATTTTCTGTACCACCACTGTCAATATTAAGACCACCAATATTTTCTGTACCACCACTGTCAATATTAAGACCACCAATATTTTCTGTACCACCACTGTCAACATTAAGACCAACAATATTTTCTGTACCATCACCGTCAATATTAAGACCACGAACATTATCTGTACCATCACCATCACCACTTTCATAATTATCAGCACGTTCATTAAAAATAGATCCTTCTTGATTTTCATTTGAACAAGGAGCAAACATATCTGTATGGAAAATAAATTCATAATTAAGCATTATGCATAAAATGCTGTTATCCTTTATCAAATATTTTCCACAAGATATCCGAGCAATGTGAATTTCTTTTGTTATGCGTTGTAGAATGCCAATAGTTAAGTTCTACTTTATTTTCAACTCTTGTATATGTTAAAATAGCTAGCATACATGTACGTGCACATTCCGAAAACCAAGAGAAACTTAACTATATTACCATAAATTCCTAGCTTACTTACATGTAGCATGCGTACTAGCAGCTAGCCCAGTACATGCACCCTGTTGACTGGATGTTGTAAAAGGGGGTCAGGCAGAGCACGCCATGAGACCATGTGCCCAAATCGCTAGAGATAGCTAAGGGAGGCAAGAGCCGACAGCCATACAGCAGATGGAGCCATTGTAGGGTGATTGGTGCGCCAACTACATTGTATATGCATGGTCTTAGGTAGGGCACACACCACCATGTCCTAGGTGGCCTCATTGTGGGGCTAATGTGGTGTGGGTCATGTACCCTAGAGGCCAGCAGAGGCTGTTGCTTTACCTGTGTGACCCCACCTCAGGGTGTTAGCCCTAGGGTTAGGGTAGCCATGTGTTGAGCAGTGGCCCCTCAGAGGACCGACTACCGATTTAGATAAGAGCAACAAATGGCAATAATGAGAGGGTACACAACAGCAAGAGTACAAGTTCATACAGACCTGTGGTGATGTGAGAGACAGAAAGTGTGAGGTACATTCAAATGCACAAGTGTGACAAGGCACTGGGAGTGTGGTGGGAGGGTGATTACTAAGAGATGAAAACCCAGCTGCTGAGTAGATCTGTTGTGTGTGATGGGCTTACATGTATATCATGCCCCAGGGGCATGTGTTAAGCAGTGCAGTAAAGGTCAAGGATTGGGTCTATTGAAGCAGGATGGCACCTCCATGGGCACTTACTAGATTACCATAATACATATACATGTAATTGTTACCTTTTGTTGAAGTTTTACTTTATTCGTTTCAAATGCAACTGGCTGTCATTTTTATATGTAATCTATTGCAGAGGGATAACCCCGTTGGGTTGGGAAGTGAGGCGTGCGATACGTGAACAGTTTCAGTAACTGACATAGACCAAAATAATTTACAGGCAGTTTGCAATCACAAGAATTATTATCGGTAAAGATATATTTGAAACTATAGCTAACTACTATCATTGATTTATTTAGACTTGGGGCCAAAGGCTCAGTGTATATCACTGTATAATAATTTTGATTTACAATTAATCAAATGTGGTGCAAATGTGTTAGTAAATATGGTAAATATAAAGGAAATGTCATATATAACTTTTTATGCTACCTAAATGAGTCCTCCCCTCTGCCCCATGCCGTGGTCGCCGTCACCACCCTACTGACATCAAACTGCTGTGTGAGGCCTGGGAGTGTGGTCAGTTTGCTTCCCTCTGGGCTCGTACAAAACAGCATGTGTCTTGGTCTTCATCTCCTGATGTAAATGAAAAGAGGATTGCTGAAGCAATTTCTCTCGCCAAGGACGGCTTCATGGAAAGGCTTGCCAGATCCTTATCTCTTCAGGCCTAGCTCCCAATACTGAGGACACATGGACGAAACTATCAGCTAAACATCCCATGAGACCCCCCCCCCCCCCCCCCCAGTTCCTCCTGCTCATCAGTCACTTGCATGTCCTCTCAAACCTTACCACCAGACTTCAATGTGCTCTCTGCCCTTTGGTACTTCCCCAAGGCTTTTGCAGCTGACCCCACAGGCTTGTGCATCCAACACCTCCTTGATGTGGCTGAAGTTCCAGTTCCTACTTCCATTTGCTCCCTCCTTCGAGGTGTAATCAACATCCTGGCCTCAGGACAAGCTCCAGCTGCAATTTCTCAGTACATGGCAGGGGGTAGCCTAGTTGCTTTAAGGAAAGGCGCACAGGACATTAGGCCCATTGGGGTGGGTGAATCACTTCACCGACTCACAAGCAAATGTCTTTGTGGTTGAATTAAAGAGGATGCTTCCGCTTTCTTACATGCAGCCTTTCCAGTTCGGCATTGCTCTCCCTAAGGATGTGAGTGGTCCTGGTTTTGTATGCATTAAGGTGGATATGAAAAATGCCTTTAACTTAGTATCTCGCCGTGCAGTCCCTCCTTGATCAATGTGCCCTACATTTCCCCCTCCTACTCCCATGGACCCAGTGGTGCTACAGGCAACACTCTTTCCTTCGGCATTCTATGGGAACTTTGACCTTAGAGACTGGTGTGCAGCAAGGGAATCCTCTGGGCCCCTTCTACTTCGCCTTGGTCATGCACCATCTGGTTCTTACCATTGCCAAGGATGATAGCTGCCAAGATCTACTTTTTAATGCTTGGTACCTGGATGATGGGGTGGTGGCTGGTCCATCTTCCTCTGTCCAACATGTGGTACATCAGGATTTAGGTCCCTCACTGGGGCTTCATTTAAATCCACCAAAATGTGAGCTTTTCAGTCAAGGTGACCTGAGCTTATTTCCTTCAGAGATGAACAAATCTTGCACACCCAACCTTACCATCCTTGGAGCACCCATAGGAGATGTGGCCTTTTGCTCATCCTTTATTGCCTCCAAACGTGCTGCTGCTTCCATATTGTTATCCTCTTTGGAGAAGCTTGGCTCATGTGATCCTCAGATTGCTCTCATTTTGCTACGCATGTGTGTTGGATTTACTAAATTGGTCCACGTTGCGCGGTCCACTCCTCCATCCCTGGCATTAGATGCGCTGCATGCCTTCGATCAGCAGGTCAGACACATTCACACTACTGACAGCTCTTGGAAGCAGGCCCAGTTGAGTTTAAGCAGAGGTGGCCTGGGTCTCCGCTTACTAGCACTCCACTCTACTGCAGCATTTATTGCATCCATCAATACTGCTGGCCTCACCTCACCTTCAGATAATTTCCTGGTTGAGGCGGTGTACAACATGCCTGTACCCCCTGAGAGTGCAGTTGATGTCGACAGTCTGGCCACTACTCCTTGTCGACAGCACACTTTGTTAGCCACATTAGAGTCTACTCAATTTAACTCTCTTCTCACAGAGAGCTCTACTGCTGACAAGGCTCATCTCCTGTCAGTGTCTTTGCCCCATGCCTCTGCATGGTTCTCTGCTGTTCCATCTCCAGGCCTGTGTCTAAGCCTAGACCCCAATGAACACCAAATGGCCATCAAGTGGTGGCTAGGGCTAGACACCTCACTTGGCTCACCTCCCTGTGCTTTGTGCCCAGAACACCCTTTGGATCCCCTAGGACACCATGCCTTAACATGTAAGCAAGGTGGTGATGCTGTATCCAGGCACAATAAGTTCAGGGATGTAGTGCTCCAAACCTGCCATCGTGCCTGCATCAGAAGCTGGCAGTGGACTTGGACATGAGCTCCTGCACACGCGTTCTGCTGACATCTTAGCTTCGAATTGGCTCTGTGGCAAGCCTGCTGCCTTTGACCTTTCTGTGACTTCTAAACCCATCCCTTCTCTCTGAAGCAGGTCTCACAGCAGGGTCAGCAGCAGTTGCCACAGACCTAAGAAAGCACTCGGCCAATGATGCTTAAGTGTTCTGAGCTGGGATGGACATGCATTCCCCTTGTGGTGGAGTCATATGGAGCTTGGGGCAGGGAAGCTGTCCAAGCTTTCTCAAGACTTGCTTCACACCTTGCCACAAGGACCAACACCCCAAAGTCCAAGCAAGGTCAGGGCTGTAGCAAACACTACGGCCTATACGGCCAAAGCCGTACAGGTTTTTGGCCAGAGCATAAGTTATTACTGAAAAAATTATTTGAAACTTTCATAGCGGCTGGTATGAATCTGCTTCAGATATAGAAACCACCAATCATGACTTCATGACTTCAAAATATAGTAGCAGAGCTTCTGGGGCTCTGCCCCAGACCCGATGGCTTACAGCGCTCCCCCATACCCCCTACCTGGGGTGGCAGGAGTCCCCCCTTCCACACCCACCCCGACTATCTTGACCACGCTTCCATCCATTAGCCGTACAGGTTTTATTCCCGTTCCTACGGCCCTCATTAGGTGGTCTCCAACTTGTATGGCCGCCTGAATTTAATACTAGTGCGGGCCAATGCTCGGTCCCTCCTCTTAAGGGATATATCATCCAGGAGGGAGATACATGTACATGTAGTTCCTAAACATAACTTTGTGGTTAATTTATTTATTTCATATATATTACCTGTATCATCAATGGTATACAATACAACAATGTAATCATGAAAAAATTATGGCGATGCAGTTGGCGGAGCTGCAGCGCTTAGTAGTACGGTACTAGTACCAGTAGCATAGCTATTTTAATATCTATGCTACTACATCTGATCAATGGATCATAACTCACCATCGTTTTTTTTTTTCCGCTTCCACTCATAGGCTGTTGATGTCGGCACACTTTTGTTTGGATTTCGCAAATATTCGATCTCTTGCATTTGGGAGCCATCAAAACGCACGTGAAAATAGATGTTGCTATGGTTACAATGATAGATTTAAAAATTAATCCTTAATAATTTATCCTTGTGGTACGCGGTATTACATTTACGTATAGATGGCCACCTGACCTGAAACCACGATGCGAGCGGAATGCGTCCGAATGCGCTATTATAAGGATCCAGATCTCTGTCTTTGGAGACTAGGCTAGGTAACGGGGCCGAGGAGTTGACCTCGAGAACCAAGAGAGGATCCTCTCTGCGGATTAAGGTCATGCAAAATTCAAGGCTGTCTTCGAAGACCAAGTGGATATTTTACAGTGCTGGACCTGGTGCAGTGTCTACGCGGGACGCTGGCTGGATAGATAAGTTTTCAATAATGCATACCTGGGTATGGGGAGGGTGTAGCAAGAGTAGTAAGGTCATTGAAGGCTAGAATGGTTGGTCCACAGTGGTGCTCTCTAGTAAATATTTGAGTTAAAGTAACTGCTCTTGTTGCTGTGGCAATAGGTGTGTGTGCCAAAATGTACATTACTTATATTCTGATGAGGATGAGGGGAGGGGAAGGATGTGTGTGTGTGTTTGTGTGTGTGTGTGTGTGAGTACATGTTTGTAAGCGTGTATGTGGGTGTGTGTGTATTGTGGGTGTGTTGTATGGAGTATATGTGTGCATGTGTTTGTGTGATTGCATTTGTGTGTCCATGTGTTTATCATTTCTTTGTGGGTTATCTATCACTCTTATACCTGCTGTGAAGATGAAGATTTATTGTACATACATACATACATACATACATACATACATACGTACATACATACATACATACATACATACATACATACATACATACATACATACATACATACATACATACATACATACATACATTCATACATACATACATGCACACACACACGCACACAAATACACACATAAATAAATACATACATACATACATACATACATACATAAATACATACATGCATACTTACATACATGCATACACATACACATACACATACGCACACATGCACTCATGCACACATACATTCAAATGTGCGTACATACGTAAATACGTACGAAGTTCCCGTCTGAGGATGTTTACACTGGCAGGAGCAATCATCCTTGCAGTACCAGCCCAAGCCGTTACATGGCAAGGCAGAGAGAGATAACATGGTGGTTTAACAGTGCACATGTGATCTACACTGTATGCCTGTGTGCAAGTGTGGCTATGTGGATGTTAGTATGGAAAAATAGAGAGACAAACCTTCTTAGGTTATCGTGGGCCTCTTCAAGAACCAGCAGAGTCCTAAGTAATTTTCTTGTGCTTTACTGGATGCTGGAAATATGAGGCATGCATTCTCATGTGAATTCCATCCACATCATCATAGGCTTACATGGATCCACCTCTTATTTTCAGGTTTTTCAGCATCCAGCGAAGCGTGAGAAAGTACTTAGAGCCCTGCTGGTTCTACAATTACCTGGGTTCCAAGGTTATTTTTCTCTATTTGTCACACTCACATATGCAGGTGACAGTACTGTGCACACATTAGCGTATGAATTTTATAACCTTAGTATTTCCCCTTACCTGATGAATCTATTTCTGGAGAGATTTTTATATTTCTGATGTCAACAGGTAGGTTATGGTGTAGGTGTTTTGTTCTGTCTGTAACCTTTGGAGTTTTTATATCTCCTAGATAAAGATATCACCTCTAGCTTGTTATAGATAGAACAGTCGTGCAAAAAATATATATTCTCCTCCACTCCCTCCTACTCACTTTGCCTTTTTCTCACGACCCTACACTGACAACATGGACAAGAAAACTCAAAAGATGGTTAGCCTTATCATTCTCCACCCTCTCCATCACCACCTCCACCCCTCTCCAGCTTTCAATGTGTCACGCCCTGACAAAGATAAAGTTCTTTGAGCCGGGATTGAACCAGCGACCCATGGATCACCTATCCCTTGAAGGGGATGCAGAGGGAGGTGTGATGTAGAGAATTAGTGGTGGAAAAGATGGCTAGTAAGTGTACAGGCATTCTATGTTCCTTTGTCATTGGGGTTTCAAATCCACATCTTTACTCTGCATGGAGGGATGGGAAAGTAGGCATGGGTGTAGGAACAGCAAGGTAAGGTTGTAACTAACATTCAAGTAAGGCAATACTGCTTGGTCCATATGTGGTTACAATTAGGTTGAGATACATATGGATGTATGAGCAAAGAATAAATAGGCCATGGTGTGGACAGTTGAAGCACTAGTATTGTGGGAAGTAGCTGCTGGTATCAGTCTTTGTGGTTACAACGTACCGCCTATTAATTAGTTGTGGGTGTTTATGTAAACATCTCACATTACTCAGAGAAAGACATAAAAACAGAACTGGGGGACTACTTGTACAGCATACCTGCTTACCTGTACATGTTTGACAGCATACCTGCTTACCTGTACATGTTTGACAACATACCTGCTTACCTGTACATGTTTGACAACATACCTGCTTACCTGTACATGTTTGACAGCATACCTGCTTACCTGTACATGTTTGACAGCATACCTGCTTACCTGTACATGTTTGACAGCATACCTGCTTACCTGTACATGTTTGACAACATACCTGCTTACCTGTACATGTTTGACAGCATACCTGCTTACCTGTACATGTTTGACAGCATACCTGCTTGACCTGTACATGTTTGACAGCATACCTGCTTACCTGTACATGTACATGTTTGACAGCATACCTGCTTACCTGTACATGTTTGACAACATACCTGCTTACCTGTCCCAAACATTGGAAGAATCGTTTAATAGTTATGCAATAGGAAGTAGCAAGAATTAATGCCAAAATATCCTATGTATTGATTCATCCATGTATAGATAGTCAAGACTAAACTACCTACCTCCATGCATGTGTACACAACACACACACCACATACACACATGCACACACACACATGGTCATTTTTCAGTCTACTAGATTTATAGCCTATCTACATGTACATGTACATGTATCTCCATGCATGTGTGTGTGATGTATGTGTGTGTACACATGCATGGAGGTAGGTAGGTGTAGGTTATAGATCTAGTAGACTGTGATGTATCTAAAAATGTGTACACTCACATACACACGCGCGTGCACACACACACACACACACACACACACACACACACACACACACAGTGTACATATGTGGTCATTTTTAGATGCACAGTCTACTAGATTTATAGCCTACCTACATGTATCTCCATGCATGTGTACACATACAGTGTGTGATGTATGTGTGTGTATGTACACCTGCATGGAGGTACATGTACATGTATGTACACTGAGTGTGTGTATGTGTGTACACATTTATGTGGTCATTTCAGTATACAACCTACCTACCTCCATGCATGTGTACACACACATACATCACACACACTCTGTGTGTACACATGCATGGAGATACAGGTAGGTAGGCTATAAATTTAGTAGACTATGCATCTAAAATGACCACACATATGTACACTGTG
>OY811973.1:12407524-12422524 GCA_963681505.1 Eunapius fragilis | reverse complement strand
GACCACACATATGTACACTGTGTGTATGTGTGTGTTTGTGTGTGTGCGTGTGTATGTGTGTGTGTGTGTGTGATGTATGTGTGTGTGTGTGCGTGTGTATGTGTGTGTACAAATTTATGCGGTCATTTTGATACATCACAGTCCACTAGATTTATAACCTACCTACCTCCATGCATGTGTACATACACATACACACACAAATACATCACACACAGTGTGTGTACAGATGCATGGAGATAGGTAGGTTATTTATTTAGTAGTCTGTGCATCTAAAAATGACCACATACATGTATGTACACTATGCGCGTGTGTGTATGTGTGCGTGTGTGTGTGTATGTGTATGTGTATGTACACATTTATGTGGTCATTCTTAGATACATCACAGTCCACTAGATTTATAACCTACCTACCTCCATGCATGTGTACACACACATACACACACATACATCACACACACACTGTGTGTGTACAAATACATGTGTACATACACACACATACATCACACACTGTGTGTACACATGCATGGAGATACAGGTAGGTAGGCTATAAATTTAGTAGACTGTGCATCTAAAATGACCACACATATGCTGACCACACATATGTACACTGTGTGTATGTGTGTGTTTGTGTGTGTGCATGTGTATGTGTGTGTGTGTGATGTATGTGTGTGTGTGTGCGTGTGTATGTGTGTGTACAAATTTATGCGGTCATTTTTAGATACATCACAGTCTACTAGATTTATAACCTACATGTACCTACCTCCATATATGTGTACACACACATACACACACAAATACATCACACACAGTGTGTGTACAGATGCATGGAGATAGGTAGGTTATTTATTTAGTAGTCTGTGCATCTAAAAATGACCACATACATGTATGTACACTATGCGCGTGTGTGTATGTGTGCGTGTGTGTGTGTATGTGTATGTGTATGTACACATTTATGTGGTCATTCTTAGATACATCAGTCTACTAGATTTAAAACCTACCTACCTCCATGCATGTGTACACACACACACACACACACACACACACACACACACACACATACAATCACACACACAGTATGTGTACACATGCATGGAGATACGGCATCTAAAATGACCACATATATACACTGTGTGTGTGTGTGTGTGTGCGTGTGTGTGTGTACACATTTATGTGGTCATTTTTAGATACATCACAGTCTACTAGATTTATAACCTACCTACCTCCATATATGTGTACACACAATGTGTGTGATGTATGTGTGTGTATGTGTGTGTACACATGCATGGAGGTACTGTAGGTAGGTTATAAATCTTGTATACTGTGATCTGTCTAAAAATGACCATATACACACACATACACACGCACATACATGTACACGCATGCACACGTACACACGTACACACACACATGCACACACACAGTGTATATATGTGGTCATTTTAGATGCCGTATCTCCATGCATGTGTACACATACTGTGTGTGTGATTGTGTGTGTGTGTGTGTGTGTGTGTACACATGCATGGAGGTAGGTAGGTTTTAAATCTAGTAGACTGTGATGTATCTAAGAATGACCACATAAATGTGTACATACACATACACACACACACGCACACATACACACACGCGCATAGTGTACATATGTGGTCATTTTTAGATGCACAGACTACTAAATAAATAACCTACCTATCTCCATGCATGTGTACACACACTGTGTGTGATGTATTTGTGTGTGTGTATGTGTGTGTACACATGCATGGAGGTAGGTAGGTTATAAATCTAGTGAACTGTGATACATGTATCTAAATATGACCACATAAATGTGTACACACACACACACACACACACACACACACACACACATTTAGCCTGTGAAAAGTTGCTACCCTAAGGGGACCTTCAGTCGCTACCCTATGAATCTAGTCATAACTCTCGAGCCTTTAAGCATGCGGGGTGGGGGGGGGGGGGGGGGATGATACAAGTGCTAACCTAACATTGATGGTTATTGCATACATAAAGATACGATTGAAAATAAGATATCGTTAAATATACGTGTACAAAAGAAATGCGCTAGGTCCCTTTTCACTGTAATGATGGTAAAATTAATAAATCAAAGCTGCCCAAATTCTTGCCAGCACTGTGCAACTATAACTATACATGCATGCAAGTCTGGACTTCAAGTTGTCATTTCAGTCATCACTATCATAATACTGCTGCCCTCAATGACATCATTCATCGAGCCCTGACTACCAGCCTTGCTACCTGCATGGAAATCTCTCACCTGGCACAGTCCGCTACGCCAGCAGGTGCTGTTGCCAGTCAGCAGAGGACCTAATATATATATTTGGAATGATTTTCAGGTTTGGCTTTCACGCTTGTTGCTACAGAGGGGAGTACTGAGCTATCTTTTCCTGATCTTGTCACATGCAAAATCAGTGTCGCAACGACAAAGCATTATACCCACTGCTTCAATGTAGCCTCCATTAGGAACACTCGGACCTTCCTTAGTATTTAAGTTTGATTAATTACAGTAGGTGTGAATTAGGTTTTTAAATATTTAAACTAAATCATAATGTTTTATTAGGAGTAAGATTAATTTATTGTAACGTAAAACGCATAAAAAATCTTCCCCACCCACACAGTTTAATCTGTTGTAAAATAAGTATTCCTTCCTTTGATTATAATGTTTGTTATTAGAAACGTGTCAAATAGCCACAAAAGGCTCAACAATCAGGAGGCTGGTTTGTGTAACGTCACTGGCCACAAGTGACAAAGAGTGCCTAAGTGACAAGGATTTGGACTCTCTAATCAATGATACAAATGCTACGGGTGCCAGGGTCCAAAATAGAATTTGTCCCCTGTACAGTTTATGAAATCACAGATAACATTGCATAATCTCAAAGCTTATTCAGTTGTATAATTACCTATAAATTTTTATCACAGACAGGAATATCATAGAGCATGAAATAATGCAAAAGCCTGCCTTTATAAGTGTATGGGAATAAAGAGTATGATGTACTTGCTTGACCAATGCCGCATTTCCAAAATAAGAACTAGATTTACTAAGTTATGCAACTTAATAATTCACATGGTAGTGGATATCTGTGATGAGAGGATTTAAGTGACATTCCATAAGCCTGTGATGTCAAGTAGTGAGGTCACACATGTATAATGCCTTATGTTTGAGGAAGTGTTCTAGATTATAATACATTTTAAAATCATTAGTGCTTCTGTTATGATATGCCACATTAAAATATTTACTTGTTTATAATAGCACGAAGGAATTGCCTCAAAAGTTGCACATTCATCAGTAAGTCAACCATTTCCTGTGCACTGGATTACATGTAGTTGGAAATAATGAATGACAAGATATAAATAATTTGTTGATTATAGGTTTAAGCCAAATGGAGTGTCCATCAAAATCACCCTTCTTCGTAGTTTTTCAAGTTTTCAAATTTTTTGATTTTCCGTGAACTCTAAAGAGCTTCTATCAAATTGTCCTCACGCATCCTAAATTGAACTATTCATCATAAAGTTATTAGGCACTGAATTTATAATTAGCCATACATTTTAATGCAAGCGTTACTTTTCTTTTGATTGTCCTGGAAAATTAGAAAAAGTATCACAAGGGTGATTTTGCTGGACACTGTTCCAAATAAGAGTAATAAATTATAAATCCTTAAATAAGAATAATAAATTATAAATCCTTATCTTTACACGTCCAAATTTGGATTATCTATCACAAGGTGGACACTGTTCCAAATAAGAATAATAAATTATAAATACATGTCTAATTACCACTAAAAACTGTATTACAACGTCCATTCCATATTTCATAATTCTATTTCAAGTATCAAGCGGCTGGATTTTGTTTAGAAAAGTGAATACTATTCTGAGTAACACTTTGTACCATTGTATAGCATGCAAAATGTATTGTAGGCGCAACATGTAACACATAGGATTGTATCTACAATGTATATTTAATAGGGTTGTATCTATATTTCTAAAACACTCCATAGTTGTAGCACACACTTAAGAAATAAGGTATTTAAATGTGATGATTTATACAATAGGTTACTCCGATGAGAACAAATGCTCAAATTGTAAGTTAATTCAAGATATTACCATGATCACAGTATCTGTGTGCCGAAATCTCAAATGCATTGTAATCAAAGCCAAATATGTGACTATTAAAGATTATAAGCGGCTATTATGCATTTATAATGATCGATACATTCGATCTAAATTGACGTGCATGATGTAAATGAAATTAAATGTTTATTTTACAATAGGTTGTTCTGTGTAAATACAAGGTTGAAAATTTACGCCACCAGTAACATACATGTAGCTGTAATACACAACATTGTTGAAGATAGGGTGTCTAAATTGTTTCTATGCAAATAAATGAACACTTTGGTGGTACAAGTATTTGGAATGCATTTTATCACTTGCATAACATTTAGGAAGATGATCCACAGACATCTTCATCATCGGTAAGCTTTTGTGTCGAAAAAATATCAGGAATTTAATATTTATTTTCACAAAGGGTGAGGAGGAATTTTTATTATAACCTGGTAAGGCTCACAATCGTGTTTTTACTTTACCTATACATAGACAGAAAAGCAGCCATGTTCTTGTACATGTAAATCAATCATGCTTATACACATTGAAATGTATAATTATAAGTTGTTTACTTGTTATTTACAACATTACTTAGATCAAGTGATGCATATGGTTATTACAAAGAGTTACATATATGTAATTTATGTTATCTGTGTAATTTATTTAAAAAGGACTTCATAAATTAAGGTGACATTACACAGTGACCTTTATGTATGCTGACATGTAGTGTTGCTATGATATAAATGGTCATTAACCATAACGTTGAATGCATCAAACTCACCATGTGTGCATTTAAATTTAATATTACCTGTGATTTGGTGATAAACATTATATTATGTGCATCTATTCATTGAATATATGTGACTATTATCACAAGACTCAAAATGACAAACAGCAGGTAGGTGCAAGCTTATTAATAAGCACAACATAGCTTACACTACATTGCCACAGCTAAGTGTACATTTTAATTGCACACATCCACTTTGAAGGCCTTCCTGGAATATAGGTTCCTTTCACTGCATTGACCCATATATTAGAATGTGCATAGAACCTGTTTATAACACGTAATCTGTGCTTACTAGACAATCATATTATTTATTCATTTATCACAAGGCTCTAGACCTCGAAGGGGAAGAAAATGTAAGTTTAAAATCCTTACTCATGCACATGCACACATGCACATACAAACACATGCACACAAACTGCCAGTTCATTTCAATTAGTTCTAAGTAAGTAATCATATAGTTTCTGTATTAGTACAATTGATATAATTGTGTATTCATTTTTCATTCATACATGTAATAAGAAATGATCCTTACAGTACAATGTATCAGTTATGCTGCCTCAAGAGAAAGCCTCATGAGGAGAGCCCTTGCATTGCAATGCGCACCAGGTCAAGTTGAGGTGACCATACAGTCCTGCAACCACCTTTGATTTTGTTGGTTATGACCCTGTCACTAACCTCTTGCCTTGCCACCAGATGCAACGAACAAAGGTGGTTGCCGGACTATACGGTAGCCTCAACCTGACCATTGGCAAGGGCTTTCCTCATGCGGCTCCCTCTTGAGTGATTTGTGAATATAAATCATAAGTAGTTATTATTAGAGTGTGTTATGTGTAAATGTTTAATTACACCCTGAAAATATTAAAATTAGTAACCTCCAAGCGATAATGTGTTATGTGCATAAAAGTAATATAATAAATTAATAACAAAGGAGACTATCATATAAAGTGTGTTGAATTGTTCAATACTTATTGATTTGTTGTATATCTGTGTGTAGATGTCATATGTATGTACAATAATAAAATGTACACATAAACATGTGTAAATTATTTAAAATATTGATCAAGAAGTTCATATATTGTTTTTGCTTCTTATATACACATAGTGTATGAGAACCTTACTATTCAGGTAAGACACTGTATTTAATCTCACTGTGCATATTTGTATGCAATTTCTTTATTGTATGCACATATGAAGAAGTCATCTATATTAATGTGTGTAGTTAAGGATGAAAATGATAGTGCTTATGAAATCAACAGAAGCATATTTTTTATAAAACCTGCCTTACTTTTTTATTTTTTATTTTTTAAATAATAATGCAGGTAATAATAAAGTTACAAGAGAATACATCAAAGGAATAAATGCACATACAGAACTACATTATTATATAAACTAACATATATGGCTAACAACAACACAACCTAACATATACAATGTACTGGCACACTAACACACTCGATCACTCGCACACAGAACTAAAAGTCATCTAAACCTTACTTTTGTTTTTATGAGGATCAGATAAATACTACTGTCTGTGGGGTCCTGTATGGTAACACTATCGATGCCAACTTGCAAATTAAGGACATGTAACACTTTACTGTTGCTAATGATATACCTGCCTTATGCAAAGGAATTAGCTTCACCTGACACCTGCCTGAACCGATGGCCCAAAAATCAGCTGTCCTTGTTCCAACACTACAGCTGTTATCTATTACCACTGGAGTAAAAACGTGGTATGAGTCAAAGCTCTATGTATAAATGTATAGTCTGTTACGAATGTAATGAAATTGAGTTAGCAACAATACATATTGATGTGAAATAAATAATGCAGAGCAAATAATGTCGTCATGTTTTTATATTTATTTTTCAGGTGAATGATATCGATCTACTGGCAATTCCAGCAAAAGACCCTGTTAGATTTTGTGTGCATGCTATGGATGTATTGTTCTCCATGGAAGAGATGGCCAACGGACGCTATAAAGCGACCAGAAAGAGATAGGGGTATGACCCTAACCCCCCCCCTCTCCCCGCCCCCGCCCAGATCATATGAGGGTGAAGTTAATATGTATATAATGATCTATAATTGTTTAATTAATGTATTATTTTCTTACATGCAGATGCAATAATTGAGCGCTTTGGCAGAGATAGATTCAATAAAACGGCGCCGAAAGTGCGGAAACAGGCAAACTAAAAATGTTCTGACATTTTTACGAAGAAGCATAAAGCATAGATTTAGTGTGTGAACTACTTATTGTATGGTGATTTAACAATCAATTTATGAATAATGTGGGCATTTGCTGTACTACGATAGCTATTGATTGTAAATCGATCAGGTATATATGAATACAAACCTTCTAATATCGTTCATATCATGCATGATAGTATATTTATATATACGAGTACGGACGATAGAATTGGATAATGGAAGGTTGAGTCATGCATGCTTCACATCATGATCATTATAATATGATCACGTCTGATTATGTACGACGGAGACCTATATACAGCTAATCGTATATATTCTTCGTGTAAGATAGAATACGATCAGTCCCATGGATAGTACATAAACGATTGATCCCGATCCCGTTTTTACTGCGTCATGCATGCGTCATATTTCATGATCACGTCTGATTATGTACGACGGAAACCTATATACAATTCAACTGCTAATCGTATATATTCATCGTGTAAGATAGAATACGATCAGTCCCACGGATAGTACATAGCATATAAACGATTGATCCCGATTTTATTTACAATTAAGTTTGATTATGTACGACAGCTAGCGATCGCACACGAAGTACATAAAAGATCGTTGCTATTCGTATACGATCCCTGCGATTCTTCGCGTAAGATAGATGACGATTTGTCTAACAGAATACCTGTATGGTGCATTGTTAATAAGTACGATGCATACAGATCAAGTACACCCGACATGATGAAAATCGTGCTAATAGAACGAAAGGGGTTTATCGTTTGACGATTAAAGCGTACGAATTTTTTGCTGGGCCCAGCAAAAAATTCGTACGCTTTAATCGTCAAACGATAAACCCCTTTCGTTCTATTAGCACGATTTTCATAATGTCGGGTGTACTTGATCTGTATGCATCGTACTTATTAACAATGCACCATACAGGTATTCTGTTAGACAAATCGTCATCTATCTTACGCGAAGAATCGCAGGGATCGTATACGAATAGCAACGATCTTTTATGTACTTCGTGTGCGATCGCTAGCTGTCGTACATAATCAAACTTAATTGTAAATAAAATCGGGATCAATCGTTTATATGCTATGTACTATCCGTGGGACTGATCGTATTCTATCTTACACGATGAATATATACGATTAGCAGTTGAATTGTATATAGGTTTCCGTCGTACATAATCAGACGTGATCATGAAATATGACGCATGCATGACGCAGTAAAAACGGGATCGGGATCAATCGTTTATGTACTATCCATGGGACTGATCGTATTCTATCTTACACGAAGAATATATACGATTAGCTGTATATAGGTCTCCGTCGTACATAATCAGACGTGATCATATTATAATGATCATGATGTGAAGCATGCATGACTCAACCTTCCATTATCCAATTCTATCGTCCGTACTCGTATATATAAATATACTATCATGCATGATATGAACGATATTAGAAGGTTTGTATTCATATATACCTGATCGGTTTACAATCAATAGCTATCGTAGTACAGCAAATGCCCACATTATTCATAAATTGATTGTTAAATCACCATACAATAAGTAGTTCACACACTAAATCTATGCTTTATGCTTCTTCGTAAAAATGTCAGAACATTTTTAGTTTGCCTGTTTCCGCACTTTCGGCGCCGTTTTACTCTGCCAAAGCGCTCAATTATTGCATCTGCATGTAAGAAAATAATACATTAATTAAACAATTATAGATCATTATATACACATTACCATATATTAACTTCACCCTCTTATGATCTGGGCGGGGGCGGGGAGAGGGGGGGGGTTAGGGTCATACCCCTATCTCTTTCTGGTCGCTTTATAGCGTCCGTTGGCCATCTCTTCCATGGAGAACAATACATCCATAGCATGCACACAAAATCTAACAGGGTCTTTTGCTGGAATTGCCAGTAGATCGATATCATTCACCTGAAAAATAAATATAAAAACATGACGACATTATTTGCTCTGCATTATTTATTTCACATCAATATGTATTGTTGCTAACTCAATTTCATTACATTCGTAACAGACTATACATTTATACATAGAGCTTTGACTCATACCACGTTTTTACTCCAGTGGTAATAGATAACAGCTGTAGTGTTGGAACAAGGACAGCTGATTTTTGGGCCATCGGTTCAGGCAGGTGTCAGGTGAAGCTAATTCCTTTGCATAAGGCAGGTATATCATTAGCAACAGTAAAGTGTTACATGTCCTTCATTTGCAAGTTGGCATCGATAGTGTTACCATACAGGACCCCACAGACAGTAGTATTTATCTGATCCTCATAAAAACAAAAGTAAGGTTTAGATGACTTTTAGTTCTGTGTGCGAGTGATCGAGTGTGTTAGTGTGCCAGTACATTGTATATGTTAGGTTGTGTTGTTGTTAGCCATATATGTTAGTTTATATAATAATGTAGTTCTGTATGTGCATTTATTCCTTTGATGTATTCTCTTGTAACTTTATTATTACCTGCATTATTATTTAAAAAATAAAAAATAAAAAATAAAAAAGTAAGGCAGGTTTTATAAAAAATATGCTTCTGTTGATTTCATAAGCACTATCATTTTCATCCTTAACTACACACATTAATATAGATGACTTCTTCATATGTGCATACAATAAAGAAATTGCATACAAATATGCACAGTGAGATTAAATACAGTGTCTTACCTGAATAGTAAGGTTCTCATACACTATGTGTATATAAGAAGCAAAAACAATATATGAACTTCTTGATCAATATTTTAAATAATTTACACATGTTTATGTGTACATTTTATTATTGTACATACATATGACATCTACACACAGATATACAACAAATCAATAAGTATTGAACAATTCAACACACTTTATATGATAGTCTCCTTTGTTATTAATTTATTATATTACTTTTATGCACATAACACATTATCGCTTGGAGGTTACTAATTTTAATATTTTCAGGGTGTAATTAAACATTTACACATAACACACTCTAATAATAACTACTTATGATTTATATTCACAAATCAC
The DNA here is from genome assembly GCA_963681505.1 of Eunapius fragilis. NCBI lineage: Eukaryota > Metazoa > Porifera > Demospongiae > Spongillida > Spongillidae > Eunapius > Eunapius fragilis. The sequence continues at coordinate 12,412,380 of OY811973.1, read as the reverse complement.
TCAAGAGGGAGCCGCATGAGGAAAGCCCTTGCCAATGGTCAGGTTGAGGCTACCGTATAGTCCGGCAACCACCTTTGTTCGTTGCATCTGGTGGCAAGGCAAGAGGTTAGTGACAGGGTCATAACCAACAAAATCAAAGGTGGTTGCAGGACTGTATGGTCACCTCAACTTGACCTGGTGCGCATTGCAATGCAAGGGCTCTCCTCATGAGGCTTTCTCTTGAGGCAGCATAACTGATACATTGTACTGTAAGGATCATTTCTTATTACATGTATGAATGAAAAATGAATACACAATTATATCAATTGTACTAATACAGAAACTATATGATTACTTACTTAGAACTAATTGAAATGAACTGGCAGTTTGTGTGCATGTGTTTGTATGTGCATGTGTGCATGTGCATGAGTAAGGATTTTAAACTTACATTTTCTTCCCCTTCGAGGTCTAGAGCCTTGTGATAAATGAATAAATAATATGATTGTCTAGTAAGCACAGATTACGTGTTATAAACAGGTTCTATGCACATTCTAATATATGGGTCAATGCAGTGAAAGGAACCTATATTCCAGGAAGGCCTTCAAAGTGGATGTGTGCAATTAAAATGTACACTTAGCTGTGGCAATGTAGTGTAAGCTATGTTGTGCTTATTAATAAGCTTGCACCTACCTGCTGTTTGTCATTTTGAGTCTTGTGATAATAGTCACATATATTCAATGAATAGATGCACATAATATAATGTTTATCACCAAATCACAGGTAATATTAAATTTAAATGCACACATGGTGAGTTTGATGCATTCAACGTTATGGTTAATGACCATTTATATCATAGCAACACTACATGTCAGCATACATAAAGGTCACTGTGTAATGTCACCTTAATTTATGAAGTCCTTTTTAAATAAATTACACAGATAACATAAATTACATATATGTAACTCTTTGTAATAACCATATGCATCACTTGATCTAAGTAATGTTGTAAATAACAAGTAAACAACTTATAATTATACATTTCAATGTGTATAAGCATGATTGATTTACATGTACAAGAACATGGCTGCTTTTCTGTCTATGTATAGGTAAAGTAAAAACACGATTGTGAGCCTTACCAGGTTATAATAAAAATTCCTCCTCACCCTTTGTGAAAATAAATATTAAATTCCTGATATTTTTTCGACACAAAAGCTTACCGATGATGAAGATGTCTGTGGATCATCTTCCTAAATGTTATGCAAGTGATAAAATGCATTCCAAATACTTGTACCACCAAAGTGTTCATTTATTTGCATAGAAACAATTTAGACACCCTATCTTCAACAATGTTGTGTATTACAGCTACATGTATGTTACTGGTGGCGTAAATTTTCAACCTTGTATTTACACAGAACAACCTATTGTAAAATAAACATTTAATTTCATTTACATCATGCACGTCAATTTAGATCGAATGTATCGATCATTATAAATGCATAATAGCCGCTTATAATCTTTAATAGTCACATATTTGGCTTTGATTACAATGCATTTGAGATTTCGGCACACAGATACTGTGATCATGGTAATATCTTGAATTAACTTACAATTTGAGCATTTGTTCTCATCGGAGTAACCTATTGTATAAATCATCACATTTAAATACCTTATTTCTTAAGTGTGTGCTACAACTATGGAGTGTTTTAGAAATATAGATACAACCCTATTAAATATACATTGTAGATACAATCCTATGTGTTACATGTTGCGCCTACAATACATTTTGCATGCTATACAATGGTACAAAGTGTTACTCAGAATAGTATTCACTTTTCTAAACAAAATCCAGCCGCTTGATACTTGAAATAGAATTATGAAATATGGAATGGACGTTGTAATACAGTTTTTAGTGGTAATTAGACATGTATTTATAATTTATTATTCTTATTTGGAACAGTGTCCACCTTGTGATAGATAATCCAAATTTGGACGTGTAAAGATAAGGATTTATAATTTATTATTCTTATTTAAGGATTTATAATTTATTACTCTTATTTGGAACAGTGTCCAGCAAAATCACCCTTGTGATACTTTTTCTAATTTTCCAGGACAATCAAAAGAAAAGTAACGCTTGCATTAAAATGTATGGCTAATTATAAATTCAGTGCCTAATAACTTTGTGATGGATAGTTCAATTTAGGATGCGTGAGGACAATTTGATAGAAGCTCTTTAGAGTTCACGGAAAATCAAAAAATTTGAAAACTTGAAAAACTACGAAGAAGGGTGATTTTGATGGACACTCCATTTGGCTTAAACCTATAATCAACAAATTATTTATATCTTGTCATTCATTATTTCCAACTACATGTAATCCAGTGCACAGGAAATGGTTGACTTACTGATGAATGTGCAACTTTTGAGGCAATTCCTTCGTGCTATTATAAACAAGTAAATATTTTAATGTGGCATATCATAACAGAAGCACTAATGATTTTAAAATGTATAATAATCTAGAACACTTCCTCAAACATAAGGCATTATACATGTGTGACCTCACTACTTACATCACAGGCTTATGGAATGTCACTTAAATCCTCTCATCACAGATATCCACTACCATGTGAATTATTAAGTTGCATAACTTAGTAAATCTAGTGCTTATTTTGGAAATGCGGCATTGGTCAAGCAAGTACATCATACTCTTTATTCCCATACACTTATAAAGGCAGGCTTTTGCATTATTTCATGCTCTATGATATTCCTGTCTGTGATAAAAATTTATAGGTAATTATACAACTGAATAAGCTTTGAGATTATGCAATGTTATCTGTGATTTCATAAACTGTACAGGGGACAAATTCTATTTTGGACCCTGGTACCCGTAGCATTTGTATCATTGATTAGAGAGTCCAAATCCTTGTCACTTAGGCACTCTTTGTCACTTGTGGCCAGTGACGTTACACAAACCAGCCTCCTGATTGTTGAGCCTTTTGTGGCTATTTGACACGTTTCTAATAACAAACATTATAATCAAAGGAAGGAATACTTATTTTACAACAGATTAAACTGTGTGGGTGGGGAAGATTTTTTATGCGTTTTACGTTACAATAAATTAATCTTACTCCTAATAAAACATTATGATTTAGTTTAAATATTTAAAAACCTAATTCACACCTACTGTAATTAATCAAACTTAAATACTAAGGAAGGTCCGCGTGTTCCTAATGGAGGCTACATTGAAGCAGTGGGTATAATGCTTTGTCGTTGCGACACTGATTTTGCATGTGACAAGATCAGGAAAAGATAGCTCAGTACTCCCCTCTGTAGCAACAAGCGTGAAAGCCAAACCTGAAAATCATTCCAAATATATATATTAGGTCCTCTGCTGACTGGCAACAGCACCTGCTGGCGTAGCGGACTGTGCCAGGTGAGAGATTTCCATGCAGGTAGCAAGGCTGGTAGTCAGGGCTCGATGAATGATGTCATTGAGGGCAGCAGTATTATGATAGTGATGACTGAAATGACAACTTGAAGTCCAGACTTGCATGCATGTATAGTTATAGTTGCACAGTGCTGGCAAGAATTTGGGCAGCTTTGATTTATTAATTTTACCATCATTACAGTGAAAAGGGACCTAGCGCATTTCTTTTGTACACGTATATTTAACGATATCTTATTTTCAATCTTATCTTTATGTATGCAATAACCATCAATGTTAAGTTAGCACTTGTATCATCCCCCCCCCCCACCCCGCATGCTTAAAGGCTCGAGAGTTATGACTAGATTCATAGGGTAGCGACTGAAGGTCCCCTTAGGGTAGCAACTTTTCACAGGCTAAATGTGTGTGTGTGTGTGTGTGTGTGTACACATTTATGTGGTCATATTTAGATACATGTATCACAGTTCACTAGATTTATAACCTACCTACCTCCATGCATGTGTACACACACATACACACACACAAATACATCACACACAGTGTGTGTACACATGCATGGAGATAGGTAGGTTATTTATTTAGTAGTCTGTGCATCTAAAAATGACCACATATGTACACTATGCGCGTGTGTGTATGTGTGCGTGTGTGTGTGTATGTGTATGTACACATTTATGTGGTCATTCTTAGATACATCACAGTCTACTAGATTTAAAACCTACCTACCTCCATGCATGTGTACACACACACACACACACACACACAATCACACACACACAGTATGTGTACACATGCATGGAGATACGGCATCTAAAATGACCACATATATACACTGTGTGTGTGCATGTGTGTGTGTACGTGTGTACGTGTGCATGTGTGTACATGTATGTGCGTGTGTATGTGTGTGTATATGGTCATTTTTAGACAGATCACAGTATACAAGATTTATAACCTACCTACAGTACCTCCATGCATGTGTACACACACATACACACACATACATCACACACAGTGTGTGTACACATATATGGAGGTAGGTAGGTTATAAATCTAGTAGACTGTGATGTATCTAAAAATGACCACATAAATGTGTACACACACATACACACGCACACACACACACACACAGTGTATATATGTGGTCATTTTAGATGCCGTATCTCCATGCATGTGTACAAATACTGTGTGTGTGATTGTGTGTGTGTGTGTGTGTGTGTGTGTGTGTGTGTGTGTGTACACATGCATGGAGGTAGGTAGGTTTTAAATCTAGTAGACTGATGTATCTAAGAATGACCACATAAATGTGTACATACACATACACATACACACACACACGCACACATACACACACGCGCATAGTGTACATACATGTATGTGGTCATTTTTAGATGCACAGACTACTAAATAAATAACCTACCTATCTCCATGCATGTGTACACA
>OY811973.1:12390024-12402524 GCA_963681505.1 Eunapius fragilis | reverse complement strand
CCATACTAACATCCACATAGCCACACTTGCACACATGCATACAGTGTAGATCACATGTGCACTGTTAAACCACCATGTTATCTCTCTCTGCCTTGCCATGTAACGGCTTGGGCTGGTACTGCAAGGATGATTGCTCCTGCCAGTGTAAACATCCTCAGACGAGAACTTCGTACGTATTTACGTATGTACGCACATTTGAATGTATGTGTGCATGAGTGCATGTGTGCGTATGTGTATGTGTATGTGTATGTAAGAATGTATGTATGTATGTATGTATGTATGTATGTATGTATGTATGTATGTATGTATGCATGCATGCATGCATGCATGCATGTATGTATGTATGTATGTATGTATGTATGTATGTATGTATGTATGTATGTATGTATGTATGTATGTATGTATGTATGTATGTATGTATGTATATACAATAAATCTTCATCTTCACAGCAGGTATAAGAGTGATAGATAACCCACAAAGAAATGATAAACACATGGACACACAAATGCAATCACACAAACACATGCACACATATACTCCATACAACACACCCACAATACACACACACACATACACGCTTACAAACATGTACATACACACACACACACACATACACACACACACACATACACACACACACACACACACACACACACACACACACACACACACATCCTTCCCCTCCCCTCATCCTCATCAGAATAAAAGTAATGTACATTTTGGCACACAAACCTATTGCCACAGCAACAAGAGCAGTTACTTTAACTCAAATATTTACTAGAGAGCACCACTGTGGACCAACCATTCTAGCCTTCAATGACCTTACTACTCTTGCTACACCCTCCCCATACCCAGGTATGCATTATTGAAAACTTATCTATCCAGGCAGCGTCCCGCGTAGACACTGCACCAGGTCCAGCACTGTAAAATATCCACTTGGTCTTCGAAGACAGCCTTGAATTTTGCATGACCTTAATCCGCAGAGAGGATCCTCTCTTGGTTCTCGAGGTCAACTCCTCGGCCCCGTTACCTAGCCTAGTCTCCAAAGACAGAGATCTGGATCCTTATAATAGCGCATTCGGACGCATTCCGCTCGCATCGTGGTTTCAGGTCAGGTGGCCATCTATACGTAAATGTAATACCGCGTAACAAGGATAAATTATTAAGGATTAATGTTTAAATCTATCATTGTAACCATAGCAACATCTATTTTCACGTGCGTTTTGATGGCTCCCAAATGCAAGAGATCGAATATTTGCGAAATCCAAACAAAAGTGTGCCGACATCAACAGCCTATGAGTGGAAGCGGAAAAAAAAAAACGATGGTGAGTTATGATCCATTGATCAGATGTAGTAGCATAGATATTAAAATAGCTATGCTACTGGTACTAGTACCGTACTACTAAGCGCTGCAGCTCCGCCAACTGCATCGCCATAATTTTTTCATGATTACATTGTTGTATTGTATACCATTGATGATACATGTAATATATATGAAATAAATAAATTAACCACAAAGTTATGTTTAGGAACTACATGTACATGTATCTCCCTCCTGGATGATATATCCCTTAAGAGGAGGGACCGAGCATTGGCCCGCACTAGTATTAAATTCAGGCGGCCATACAAGTTGGAGACCACCTAATGAGGGCCGTAGGAACGGGAATAAAACCTGTACGGCTAATGGATGGAAGCGTGGTCAAGATAGTCGGGGTGGGTGTGGAAGGGGGGACTCCTGCCACCCCAGGTAGGGGGTATGGGGGAGCGCTGTAAGCCATCGGGTCTGGGGCAGAGCCCCAGAAGCTCTGCTACTATATTTTGAAGTCATGAAGTCATGATTGGTGGTTTCTATATCTGAAGCAGATTCATACCAGCCGCTATGAAAGTTTCAAATAATTTTTTCAGTAATAACTTATGCTCTAGCCAAAAACCTGTACGGCTTTGGCCGTATAGGCCGTAGTGTTTGCTACAGCCCTGACCTTGCTTGGACTTTGGGGTGTTGGTCCTTGTGGCAAGGTGTGAAGCAAGTCTTGAGAAAGCTTGGACAGCTTCCCTGCCCCAAGCTCCATATGACTCCACCACAAGGGGAATGCATGTCCATCCCAGCTCAGAACACTTAAGCATCATTGGCCGAGTGCTTTCTTAGGTCTGTGGCAACTGCTGCTGACCCTGCTGTGAGACCTGCTTCAGAGAGAAGGGATGGGTTTAGAAGTCACAGAAAGGTCAAAGGCAGCAGGCTTGCCACAGAGCCAATTCGAAGCTAAGATGTCAGCAGAACGCGTGTGCAGGAGCTCATGTCCAAGTCCACTGCCAGCTTCTGATGCAGGCACGATGGCAGGTTTGGAGCACTACATCCCTGAACTTATTGTGCCTGGATACAGCATCACCACCTTGCTTACATGTTAAGGCATGGTGTCCTAGGGGATCCAAAGGGTGTTCTGGGCACAAAGCACAGGGAGGTGAGCCAAGTGAGGTGTCTAGCCCTAGCCACCACTTGATGGCCATTTGGTGTTCATTGGGGTCTAGGCTTAGACACAGGCCTGGAGATGGAACAGCAGAGAACCATGCAGAGGCATGGGGCAAAGACACTGACAGGAGATGAGCCTTGTCAGCAGTAGAGCTCTCTGTGAGAAGAGAGTTAAATTGAGTAGACTCTAATGTGGCTAACAAAGTGTGCTGTCGACAAGGAGTAGTGGCCAGACTGTCGACATCAACTGCACTCTCAGGGGGTACAGGCATGTTGTACACCGCCTCAACCAGGAAGTTATCTGAAGGTGAGGTGAGGCCAGCAGTATTGATGGATGCAATAAATGCTGCAGTAGAGTGGAGTGCTAGTAAGCGGAGACCCAGGCCACCTCTGCTTAAACTCAACTGGGCCTGCTTCCAAGAGCTGTCAGTAGTGTGAATGTGTCTGACCTGCTGATCGAAGGCATGCAGCGCATCTAATGCCAGGGATGGAGGAGTGGACCGTGCAACGTGGACCAATTTAGTAAATCCAACACACATGCGTAGCAAAATGAGAGCAATCTGAGGATCACATGAGCCAAGCTTCTCCAAAGAGGATAACAATATGGAAGCAGCAGCACGTTTGGAGGCAATAAAGGATGAGCAAAAGGCCACATCTCCTATGGGTGCTCCAAGGATGGTAAGGTTGGGTGTGCAAGATTTGTTCATCTCTGAAGGAAATAAGCTCAGGTCACCTTGACTGAAAAGCTCACATTTTGGTGGATTTAAATGAAGCCCCAGTGAGGGACCTAAATCCTGATGTACCACATGTTGGACAGAGGAAGATGGACCAGCCACCACCCCATCATCCAGGTACCAAGCATTAAAAAGTAGATCTTGGCAGCTATCATCCTTGGCAATGGTAAGAACCAGATGGTGCATGACCAAGGCGAAGTAGAAGGGGCCCAGAGGATTCCCTTGCTGCACACCAGTCTCTAAGGTCAAAGTTCCCATAGAATGCCGAAGGAAAGAGTGTTGCCTGTAGCACCACTGGGTCCATGGGAGTAGGAGGGGGAAATGTAGGGCACATTGATCAAGGAGGGACTGCACGGCGAGATACTAAGTTAAAGGCATTTTTCATATCCACCTTAATGCATACAAAACCAGGACCACTCACATCCTTGGGTGAGAGCAACGCCGAGCTGGAAAGGCTGTATGTAAGAAAGCGGAAGCATCCTTTTTAATTAAACCACAAAGACATTTGCTTGTGAGTCGGTGAAGTGATTCACCCACCGCAATGGGCCTAATGTCCTGTGCGCCTTTCCTTAAAGCAACTAGGCTACCCCCTGCCATGTACTGAGAAATTGCAGCTGGAGCTTGTCCTGAGGCCAGGATGTTGATTACACCTCGAAGGAGGGAGCAAATAGAAGTAGGAACTGGAACTTCAGCCACATCAAGGAGGTGTTGGATGCACAAGCCTGTGGAGCCAGCTGCAAAAGCCTTGGGGAAGTACCAAAGGGCAGAGAGCACATTGAAGTCTGGTGGTAAGGTTTGAGAGGACATGCAAGTGACTGATGAGCAGGAGGAACTGGGGGGGGGGGGGGGGGGGGGTCTCATGGGATGTTTAGCTGATAGTTTCGTCCATGTGTCCTCAGTATTGGGAGCTAGGCCTGAAGAGATAAGGATCTGGCAAGCCTTTCCATGAAGCCGTCCTTGGCGAGAGAAATTGCTTCAGCAATCCTCTTTTCATTTACATCAGGAGATGAAGACCAAGACACATGCTGTTTTGTACGAGCCCAGAGGGAAGCAAACTGACCACACTCCCAGGCCTCACACAGCAGTTTGATGTCAGTAGGGTGGTGACGGCGACCACGGCATGGGGCAGAGGGGAGGACTCATTTAGGTAGCATAAAAAGTTATATATGACATTTCCTTTATATTTACCATATTTACTAACACATTTGCACCACATTTGATTAATTGTAAGTCAAAATTATTATACAGTGATATACACTGAGCCTTTGGCCCCAAGTCTAAATAAATCAATGATAGTAGTTAGCTATAGTTTCAAATATATCTTTACCGATAATAATTCTTGTGATTGCAAACTGCCTGTAAATTATTTTGGTCTATGTCAGTTACTGAAACTGTTCACGTATCGCACGCCTCACTTCCCAACCCAACGGGGTTATCCCTCTGCAATAGATTACATATAAAAATGACAGCCAGTTGCATTTGAAACGAATAAAGTAAAACTTCAACAAAAGGTAACAATTACATGTATATGTATTATGGTAATCTAGTAAGTACCCATGGAGGTGCCATCCTGCTTCAATAGACCCAATCCTTGACCTTTACTGCACTGCTTAACACATGCCCCTGGGGCATGATATACATGTAAGCCCATCACACACAACAGATCTACTCAGCAGCTGGGTTTTCATCTCTTAGTAATCACCCTCCCACCACACTCCCAGTGCCTTGTCACACTTGTGCATTTGAATGTACCTCACACTTTCTGTCTCTCACATCACCACCTGTATGAACTTGTACTCTTGCTGTTGTGTACCCTCTCATTATTGCCATTTGTTGCTCTTATCTAAATCGGTAGTCGGTCCTCTGAGGGGCCACTGCTCAACACATGGCTACCCTAACCCTAGGGCTAACACCCTGAGGTGGGGTCACACAGGTAAAGCAACAGCCTCTGCTGGCCTCTAGGGTACATGACCCACACCACATTAACCCCACAATGAGGCCACCTAGGACATGGTGGTGTGTGCCCTACCTAAGACCATGCATATACAATGTAGTTGGCGCACCAATCACCCTACAATGGCTCCATCTGCTGTATGGCTGTCGGCTCTTGCCTCCCTTAGCTATCTCTAGCGATTTGGGCACATGGTCTCATGGCGTGCTCTGCCTGACCCCCTTTTACAACATCCAGTCAACAGGGTGCATGTACTGGGCTAGCTGCTAGTACGCATGCTACATGTAAGTAAGCTAGGAATTTATGGTAATATAGTTAAGTTTCTCTTGGTTTTCGGAATGTGCACGTACATGTATGCTAGCTATTTTAACATATACAAGAGTTGAAAATAAAGTAGAACTTAACCATTGGCATTCTACAACGCATAACAAAAGAAATTCACATTGCTCGGATATCTTGTGGAAAATATTTGATAAAGGATAACAGCATTTTATGCATAATGCTTAATTATGAATTTATTTTCCATACAGATATGTTTGCTCCTTGTTCAAATGAAAATCAAGAAGGATCTATTTTTAATGAACGTGCTGATAATTATGAAAGTGGTTAATGTTCGTGGTCTTAATATTGACGGTGATGGTACAGAAAATATTGTTGGTCTTAGTATTGACAGTGGTGGTACAGAAAATATTGGTGGTCTTAATATTGACAGTGGTGGTACAGAAAATATTGGTGGTCTTAATATTGACAGTGGTGGTACAGAAAATATTGGTGGTCTTAATATTGACAGTGATGGTACAGAAAATATTGGTGGTCTTAATATTGACAGTGGTGGTACAGATAATGTTCGTGGTCTTAATATTGATGGTGATGGTACAGATAATTTTGGTGGTGATAATGATGATGATGATGGTTGTATTGATGATGATGATGATGATGATGATGATGATAGTGATGATGATTATGACAATGATTATGGTAGTGGTGGTAACGATGAAAGGGATAGTGATGAGAGTAATAACGCTGATGGCGAAATGGATAATGACATGAGTCAGTCTTCATCATCAGAATATGTGAATAAATCATGGAAGAATATAGCCATGTTTATGAAGAAGCATAATCTAACAGATTGTGCCGGGGGTGAACTGCTAAAGTTATTAGAAGAACACAATCAAAATGATGAATTACCTTCCTCCATTTATGTGTTAAAGAAAAGCTTTTAGTTTAGATGTTGATGTAGTAAAGTATTGTGCTCTATGTTTAAAGGAGGTGACGGAATTGTGTGATAATAAGCAGCATAAAGGAATTTGTTGACACATGATATTACCCTTTGAAGAACAAATGAAGAGGATGTACGAAGGTGCGTTTGTAAATATCAGTCAGTATTTGCACTAAGGGATATGTTACAACAGTAGGTAGCATGTGCAATTGAAAGCAATTGAAATAAACGTATACAAGAGCATTGAGAATACTTAACTTCACAATGAATTAAGTTACGGACAGTTGTACAAAATCTAATTGTGCGTGAAATAGTATGAAAATGTATAAGGTGCTTTTTGTCATATATTATTCCATTTACGGGTATTAATAAATTTAAATACTTATTATTCATTGTAGGGATGTGGGAGATATTGAAGGAACAACATAGCAAGCGGAAAAATGACAAAGATGTTATTACAGATATATACGATGCTGATGCTCTGAGTTCAGATCCATTTTTTGATTTCCCAGAAAATGCAGGAATTATGCTTTGTACTGACGGTGTTCCTGTGTTTAAATCTTCAGGTATGTAATATTGATATATAAATATACAGAATGATGTCACTCTTTATTTCCAGGAAATGGTTTCTGGCCTATTGAACTTGTCATTGTTAATTTGCCACTCCATATCAGAGTTAATCGTAAATACATAATATTAGCTAGTATATGGTATGGACTTACTAAACCAGACATGAATATACTGTTGAAACCTGTTTTAAGTAAACTACATGAGCTTCATACAAATGGTACAACTCTTATAGTCCGGGACAGCATTGAGGAAGTAAAAATAATGTGCCATTTATTTATTTTAAAGGTGTCTTTGGGGTCCGATAAGAACGTTCCTTATATTGGTTTCACTAGCCCAACTCGTTTTAACAAAAAATTCAGTGAGTTGAATTATAACTATAAACATTATTTCACAATTAGCAGCTAATTATATTCATTGAAAACACTTGCCGTTTACATAAAAACGCTGCAGTTAGGAACAAAGGAAAGGGCTTATCGATGAGATTGTTGAGCAACGCTCTTACCAATTACAGCTGTTAAGTAAACTATGGGTTCACAGTTACGTTGTTTTGCTTACACAAGGTTAAATATGGCTCCAGTAATGAGGCAAAAACTTTAAAAACTTGTCTTGAAAATCTTATGGACAGTTTTTAAGCAAAAAATGAGATTTTAGGTATTTTTGGATATCATTACATGTAGAATCAAAGTATGATTTTTAATTTTGGACGCGGTACTGAAATATTGTCAAACTGAATAATTTTTTTTTAGTACCCCCAATAAACTTGACTTCAAGTTACGCTATATATAGTTTCGTTTTCTCACCATACATAGCTTACATATTTTACCGAATTGTGGTGATTGATTTCCTATGAATATAATTAAAATACATGCTACATAAACGTATACTTCCTTGATGCTGTCCAGGACTTTAATACAACCGATGGAACTAAAACACTGAAATCTAAGTTGTTATTATGTGTTTTCGACCTTCCAGCAAGAGCTATGGCTGTGAATATGAAAGAGTTTAATGGGTATTATGGATGCTTAATTTGTTTAGACAAAGGAATACGCATAGGCAAACAAAATTTACCTACAGAGCCGCATAATGAACGAACTATGGAAATGATGATAAAGTATGCACTGGCTAAGGGCATTTCAATATATGGAGTGAAAGGTCCATCAGTTTTAAATATATATTGTGAAACATGTTGTTATAGATTACATGCATTGCGTGTTATTAGGTGTAGTAAAACAGCTTCTTGATATTAGGTTGGATCCATCATATAGTTCATTTTATTATTATATAAATCCTACAAAGGCAAAAATTAAAAAGTATTTGCTTAACATAAAACCCCAGATATTTTTAGAATACATGCCCGTTTTCTACTTGAAAGAGTGCATTGGAAAGCCTCAGAATACAGGGCATGGTTGTTGTATTCTTCTCTACCAATATTGATCCAAGTTTTACCTGGTGACTATGTTCACCATTATGCATTATTAGTTAGTTCAATGCATGTGTTATTGCAGTAGAGGATCTGAAATTTTCCCAAAAAGCTCTGAATGCATTTTATGTTATACTGCCTACTTTATACTCACAGCATGTGTGCTCAGCAAATATGCATGCGTTAATTCATTTGCCTCTATGTGTTGCGCGATGGGGACCCTTGTGGGCATATTCCATGTTTGGACAAGAAATTTATCATAGTAATCTCAAGCGAAAAATTCATGGTACTCGTAATGTTTTGCCAAAGATTTGTAAATTTATGAAACTTGAGTACTTGCATGATAACTTCACTTCATTACCATAATTGGATGTAAATGTGGGGAAACTTAAGCTGGTAATCCTTTTGCCTGAAGAGAGAAAGGCATTTCTAAAAATAGGTATTAACATAACTGGACCCATTGTAACTTTCCGTGGGTTGCAGAGGCTGTATGATCAAATACACTCATACAGCCAGAAATCAGTAAAGAATGGGTCCATTTGTGAGATCGAACTCTTTCAGGAACTCCGTTGTCTTTGGTCCAAAAACTCCACTTGTCTCTATTGCCCCTGGAGTGAAAAAGTAGCATGAGTCAAGGTGTTTATGCTTCTGCATTTTCCTATCTAGATTGTAACATTAGCTTGCAAATCTAATATAATAATCTATGCTGACATGTCTCACACTTATTGTGACTCATATTGTTAGTGTTGACAGAAACTTCCCACCGAAGTGATTGACAAGACGTCCTGGACAGGCTTCTAGTTCCCTGTGACGGTGAGTGTATCTGTAAAGATGTACAAATGGTTGTGTGTGACATGTGTGTCTATGTGTTATGCAGGTGGTGTTTGGGGTTTTTCATCAGTTTCACTCTGAAAAGGATGAGCACTTGGATTGTTACATTATCAGAAACAGTTTATAACCCACTCGACCAGATGCCATAATGACGTTTGACAATTCTCCCAACGGCTGAGGTCTTGTGTGTAACAGAGGTATTTGTGATTGGATTGGTAAGTGATTGAACCTTTTGAAACCTTTGGTGGCACAGGGTGGTAACATTCCCCTGTCTCTGTATGACTCCTGGCAATTCTTTTTGTACTTGCTGTACTCTGTCTAGGTATTGCATTTACCTGAAGATGGCCAATGCCTTCATACTGGAGCTTGCAAACCTGAACACGACACACACACACACACACACACCCACACACACACACACACACACACACACACATACACACACACATGCACACACACACACACACACATGCACACACACACATACACACACACACACACACACACACACACACACACACGCACACACACACCTGAAGCATTTTAGGAACTGGCATGAGCAAATCAAGTTATTGCACTTGGCACATGGTGGCTACTATATGAAGCTACTGTCTATTTCATTCCCTTATCTTGGGCAAGAACACTTGTTACTACATGTATGCACATGTTTAATTTATTTATTAAGTGGATAATCAAGAGTTGTACAGTGCATTATTTTTCAGATATAGTGGCACTCTTTGTGCACACCGTTAAACTGAGGGAGAGTGTACTGGCATGCATAAAACGTTCTTGTCTGTACCATGCTTGTGGTATAAATTTCAGATTTATTTGTGCGATGCTGTACATGTGAGGATGTTGTATAAATCATGGATTCGACATTTGTACGAGTAGAAATAACAGTGGCCTATGTGGTAGGATGTAAGGTTTGAAAGTTATATCTATCGAGTTCGATTCCTGGAAAAGGACCGGAATTTTTGCTTTGTCATCTTATAACGCATTATAATCGTACTAAATCGTACTAAATCGTGCTATTTCGTACTATGTTTTTTATTTTTAAAAAATCCTCTTCCATTCGAGGGGCATCTTTCTTTTAGCGACCCTCATCTCTTAAGATATTGATCCATACACACGCGCGCGCGCACACACACACACGCACATGCACACACACACACCTGAAGCATTTTAGAACTGGCATGAGCTAATCAAGTTATTGCACTTGGCACATGGTGGCTACTATATGAAGCTACTGCCTATTTTCATTCCCTTATCTTGGGCAAGAACACTTGTTACTACATGTATGCACACGTTTAATTTATTTATTAAGTGTCTAATCAAGAGTTGTACAGTGCATTATTTTTCAGATATAGTGGCACTCTTTGTGCACACCGCTAAACTGAGGGAGAGTGTACTGGCATGCATAAAACGTTCTTGTCTGTACCATGCTTGTTGTATAAATTTCATTTGGTGCGATGCTGTACATGTGAGGGTGTTGTATAAATCACGGATTCGACATTGTATGATTAAAAGTGACAGTGGCGTATAACGTAGGATGTAAGGTTATAAAGTTATAGCTATCGAGTTCGATTCCCGGAAAGGGAATTTTTGCTTTGTCATCTTACAACGCGTTACGCGTTGTAATCGTTCTAAATCGTACTAAATCGTGCTATTTCGTACTATGAACTAACTTTTTATTTTTTAAAATCCTCTTCCATTCGAGGGGCATCTTTCATTTATCTCTTAGTTCAAGTGAAGATATTGATCCATGCTACAGTGGAAAACCAATCTTGTACCCCTGGGGCAGTATATAGCCTTAGCTGCTGAACATGAACCAGCTAGGAAACATGCTGCAGTACCTAATTATAACTTAATTCGCTAATATCACATGAAGGCATACGTAACTCACATAGTTTGATACTTACCGCTACCCCCGTATATAATCATGGGTTCAAATTCATATGAGTACGGAATTGACAGTGGGCTTTATGCTATAGTATGAGAGACCTGTAAGCAGTAGGTATCGAGTGCGGTTCGATGGTGAAACTTTAAAATAAAATCGCACTATTACTGTTAAAAATACGTTTGTTATTTTTTTCCTTTCCCCTCGAAGAACGTGTCTTAGTGTGCACATCTCCACAGGGAAAAAACGCGTGGAATCATTTAGGAAACATTGTGTGATTACAGAGAATCATACACAAATCTCACGCGTCAGATTCTCTATGTAAGATCGCGGTAATAAATCCTCAGTAAAATCAGAACTTGATTCCACGCGTTTCTTCCCTGTGAGCTCTTGAGGTTATGAAGATGTGACAGTATCTTTCAAAGCCCAGCCAGAAAACGTGCCGCGATGCTATTATGTGCGAAGTAATTTAGCTGGAAAGTCTTGAATTCTGTGTGCTGTCGAAATTAATGACAATTGTGGTTACAGTGAAGTGGCTCATGATCAGGCTTATAGTGCACTGAAGGCTCCTGATAGCAATGGTAACACGATTCCTTTCCAGTACAACTCCTTTGTTAGCATCTACAGTGCTGCTTAAAACTACATTGTTTCAAAGTTGAGGCCGGATAATGACTAGTACTCACACATCCGGGACACATATCTCTCTAATATTGTTACACTGGCGTTATCGTTATAGAATTTATAAGCACATACACATGACTGAACACATACCCGCGCCGTATCCATGCATGTACGAATATAATTATATTTCTTAGTTAGTACATTGTACGATAGTGTACATAAAAATAAGAAATTGAACGCCGGGTAGTATATTATCTAATCGACGTACACCGTGTTAAATCATTTCATCGTGATTTATGCGATTAAGAAATTGAACGATAGTACATTATCTGATTTATTGACGATACACACTGTTAAATCCATTGCTAAATTGCTAAGGTTATTGAACGATAGTATATATTATCTAATCGACGATGCACCGTGTGAATTCCTTGGTATAGCATCGTATTGTGATTTGAAAAACGACATGATTAAGATATTGAACGATAGTATATTATCTAATCGACGATTCACCATGTGAATTCCTTGGTAGCATCGTATTGTGATTTAAACACGACATGACTAAGAAATTGAACGATAGTCAATTATCAAATCGGCGATGCACCGTGTATATTCCTTGGTAGCATCGTATTGGTGATTCATAAAACGACATGATTAAGAAATTGAACGATAGTATATAATCTAATCTACGATGCACCGTGTAAATTCCTTGGTAGCATCGTATTGATGATTTATAAGACGATATGATGAAGAAATTGAACGATAGTATATTATCTAATCGACGATGCA